>JABFEA020000010.1:25135869-25154925 GCA_019775915.2 Cyphomyrus plagiostoma | reverse complement strand
GTAATGTGATGTCAATTCTATCCCTAGTCTGTTTTCGGTCTTGGTCTTGGTCTCGACTATTCTTGGTCTTGGTCTTGATACCCTCCGGTCTCGGCAATGTCTTGGTCTCGGTTTAGGCAGTCTTGACTACAACACTACTCATATCTTGCCATAAGGCTAGAAAAACACGGCTTTGATCGCCAAACCTCTCTTTAGCCCAGCCATCCCATACCATTTGCTAAATTTCACTATCAAGTCAATTAATTATCTGATTTGATTTGTTAAATTACTGGATGAGGTATTGACTGGCCAAACAAGGTGTGCTAGTCAAACAATACATGGGTATGTTTGATGGTTACTGTAAATACTGGAATAACTTTAGGGGAGGACTTTAGTACAGTACTGAACCTTGAGTCTTTAATTAACAAAATCAGTTTGTTCAGTTGTAGTCCTGAAAAACTTTTATCTGTTTTTTTATATATGGGGTCCTTTCATTTGTTTAACATCTTTTCTGAATTAACATCCATTATGAAAATTTTTATTCTGTTTATTGTGCTTAAAATGTACTAAAATAAAAAAATCTCTGAATGTTTGCAAACGTTTGAATGGCAGTGTAAATATACTCAAAAAATAAATTGCCCTCCACATTTGTCTTTGTGAGGGAAATGTTTTCTGAGATATAAGATGGTATTTGTTAATGGGTAAAAAAGAAACCAGCTTTGCTCTGTTTCCCTTATTGTTGGAAGTAGGTTGTACCATGGTAAAATGAGGCTATGGAAGGAAGGGGAGGGGTCAAATCAATCAGCGAATGTTTCTGCATCGACCCATAGATGTTTAAAATGCCTGCAAACCTGACTGTACTGAACTCCCGATTTTGAATCAAGTTTCAAGCATTTGATCCACTAGCTGTACTCAAAAGAGGGGGTAACAAAGATTTTTCATGACACACCAAAAAAAAAATAAAATAAAATATGAAATTGGCAGGTGGCTGTGGTATTTTGCATGTTTCCATGTTTCTGTGGCTGGTGTTTTTTTGCATGTCTCAGTGTCAGCAGCTAAGAAGTGAGGCAGTGCCTGTTTTAGGCCCCCTACGCAGGTGCTGCTTTAATGACAGGAAAGGGGGGAAGGCAGTATTACAGAAGGCAGCCTCCTGTCCCAGCATGGTTTATACTTCACATTACAGCAGATACATTAAGCTCAGCGTTTCAAGTTTTCCTTTCTCTGCAGGCATGGGCTTACCTAAAAATTCTTGGCCCTCTGACAATGTCGCCTTGGGCCCTCAACCACATTTTATATGTAATTTTCTGAATTTATGCCCCCCCTGCACTTTCCAGACTATGCATATCCATAGTTAGTAGATAATTCCCAATGAGACCTGCAATACTCAATAGTTCCTAATGAAGAAATAGTGAACTACTATAATAATTAGTTCACTATTACCTATTGAGTAATTAAGCATAATTCCCTAGTACTGAATAATACCAGTTTAGGTGTTAATGAAGCACTACTCATTTGTTGCTGCTTACTTCCTGCATATCTACCTATTAACTATGGAACAGTATTATAAAGTGTTACCAAAGAACCACATGCAAATTCGAAGGTTAGATACTGTGTGCGGGGCTAATTTCAGATCCCAATAGCTTTTAAGCTAACACATGAGACACATGAAAGATCAGAGGTTTCTTCAAGCCCTTCCACTTCCACGAAATGCATAAATACCATCCATCCATTTTACAAACCACTTATCCTACTGGGTGGCGGGGGGTCAGGAGCCTATGTCAGAAGCAACTGGCACGAGGCAGGGAACAACCCCGGACAGGGGGCCCAGCCCATCGCAGGGCACACTCACACACCAGTCACTCGCACATGCACACCTACGGGCAATTTAGCAACTCCAATCAGTCTCAGCATGTTTTTGGACTGTGGGGGGAAACCCGGAGCAAACCCCACGACGACACGGGGAGAACATGCAAACTCCACACACATATAACCCAGGCGAAGACCGGAACCCGGGTCCCAGAAATGTGAGGCAACAGTGCTAACCACTGCACCACCATGCCGCCCCCATGCATAAATACATCCATGGTAAATGGTACAAAAAAATCCGTAAAAAAAAATGCTACATAATGACAACCGCATCATCATAAAATAACTCTCATTCTGCCATTCATCGCAACGGTATTTCGCAATTTCAAAGACAATTAAGTCATCCTGAACGCTGAACTGAATCATAAAACTGCAATATGCAATCAGGTCATCATTTCCTGACGTAACAGGTGCATCGAAATCTGACATGCGTGAAGAGTTTGTACATCACACAGCTAAGTTAAATGTGAACACTTACCTTTAAAAGCACAGAGAGTACAAACAATCCCTTCAGCGAGACACTTTTTAACTTCGTGACGCCCAACATTTTTGCCTGAAGTTCACGGCTTACTTGTTTCGTGTTGGCATTGTACTACACGCATTTGCTTCCTCCTGTCCCTCTTTTTCCTACTTTCTGTCACTCTTCTGCAAATTGTGCTTGTGGCAGGTCCGCACCGCTACGGAGACACTTCCAAATGATAACAGTTTTGGTTTTCTGTGGGTGGAGCAATCGTAACTGGATTGAGAAATTGAAAAAGAGAATCCGGATATAAATTATATTCTTGCATCTACGGAGTGTTTCTTAAATTAACCCGCATACTTGCATCGCTAAAAAGGAAGTGAGGTTGCAAACCACTTTCTAGATCAGCTCCAACAAGTGCACAATGGAAAAAGAGCGTCTCAGTGTTTACTTTAATTGTTTTCCACTTTACAGAGATGCTTTGATTTATGTAGTATGAATTAAAAACGAAAAGCAGACATTTTTGGAAAGAGCACATATAGGCTACATTTGAAAAGTGTAGTTAAATTTATATTGAAAGAACTGTTTGCTTCATGAGTGAATATGGAAAAAATGTAAGTCCAGTCTTTGCAATATCATTAGCCTAGAAGGACAGGATCTAATCGTGGGTGTTATTTTGGGAAAAAGTAAACCGAAGCAAGCAAAGCTAGTGATGTAATTATCCAGAAAAATAAATACTTTAGTTCCAGTAGCATGAGTGCCTGAAACTAACTAATGAGCAAACGTAGTTTTTGATGTTTTCTGTTTCTTGAACAAAGATTGAATCTGTGTGGAAAAGAAGTTCAGGTTAAAAATTAGTTAATCTATCCATGCAAAACACTACTGACTTTGTTTCTATTGTTGCTGAAATGAAAATTATTTGATGTAACCACACATGTTGCTAGTGTGGAAGTCTGCTGCTTGCTGTGGTGATGAAGGCAAAATTTGGCCACAAATGATATGAGCAGCAGACAGGAAGCTGACTTCATACCCGAATAGCTAACTGCAAAGACATTTTTTTGTACAATGTAGAGGACAATAATGGCCACTGAACTTCTTTGCAAATTAGTAATGCTGAATTTGAACTTTTATGATTCCACGGAGTGTGTTTTTGAGAAAATGCCTGTGAACTTTGTTTTGCAAATTGAAAAAAAGTTCTTCACTGGCTTACGTGAGGATTGTGGGTTTTGGTTCTCAACACTGTAACATAGGAGGAAGCCTGACTTTTGGTTAATAGTGGTCTCACCTCAAAAACTGAGTAAGTTTTGGAAATTAGCTCTTTGTTTTGCATTAAACACCCTGAACCAGAGGCAGGAAAAAAATGAATGCAGATAACTCAGTTCATTTTTCTTTTCTAAAGTCAAATGGCCCTGCTTGGCTGCTTCTGGCTTTGCACCATCACTCCTCTGTTTCGCATTGTTGGCAGAGGTGAACATCACTTCTAAAATGTGGTCTTCTGTCATTCTTTGTGCACCATACCTTTTCCCGTACAGTGTTTTTAGCTGCCTAAGCCAGATGGGTGACTTCTGCTTCCTTTCTGTCCTTCCTACATCTGCTAGAATGTCAATGGCTCTGCTTAGATCTGTTTTCTGCCACGGAATCTTATTTTTAAGATCCTGCCCTGCCATTGACCCCTTTATGCCGGATAAACTTCAGCAAGCCCAGAGGGGAAGAACTTTGAATTTGGGCACCGCTTTGCCCTGTTGCTCTCTTTAATGTTGTGCTGTGGTTTTGTTTATGCAGATTTCCTAAGCAGTCCAGAACCCCTGACCTACCCCCATAACATAATTCCAGCCATTAATGGAGAGACACAGTTTGTTGTGGCCCTGTGCATGGGACTCTTTACTGGTGGATCTCTAGGGTGTGGGTGGAACTACTGCAAAAGGCTCATTATCGCTGAGTCATTAGATATGGGTGCCTTTTCCGTATGTGAAACGAGATAAACGGGACATTATAAACAAAGACACATTTGGCATTCTGAAAATCATGCTTCTTAGTTCTTCTGAATAACATTTCTTCAGCGTTCACAAAGGGAAAAAAGTTTGTGTATTCTAAAGGAGATACCTACACTTACTTACCTATCTTCCATAACAGCTTTTTGAAAGAAGGAAATATAAATATGTATACCAGAATGGAACGAAGGGTATACACCATAATTACACTTCTGATAGGGGGTTTTGCAGCATGATATTCAATGGTCTTCTTTTTGCTCAACATTTGTTATCAAAAATCATGCAGACAAAAGTTTGCTGAAAGTATTGTTGCTTAGTGTTTTTGTTTTATGTAGCATCTTGCATTGTAGACCCTCAAATCGATTGGACTCCTCAGTGTCCGTTCTCAATGTCTGCCACTTGGGGGTGCTAAAGACAGAAGTATGTTAAATAGCCTTGCCTCACACCCTCAATGATATTTTATTTTGTTAATAGGATGAAATTATTTTAGAAATGATTTTATGTCCCATGAACATGAGTATAGTCTTGTTTGTATTCATTCTTTTTGTGCTGAGCTCATTCACTTGTAAGAAATTAATTCAAATTAATTAATTAGTTCATGTTTAGTTATGGAGGTATGGAGGTATCTCAAATTATTCTTACATGTTAGTTACATATACTTCTTAAGACATGCTTATTAATGCATGAAATATATTTTAAGAAATTCCTTCATTTTGCATGGTGTTTGAAGCAGTTTAGCAACAAATTCAGCTAGAAAGAACCATCTGTGAAGATTTCTGCAGTCTTTGTTGCAATCTAGAAATTATTCTACTTTAAGCAAAGTATGACACACCACGTCTCTATGAATGGTCACAGTAACATTTACATTTTAATGTATATATCAGGCAGCTAGTTGATAAGTGTAGTTCACTTTGAAATGTGAGAACGTAATGAGGCTCCACTGTACCAATTTCAAACTAAATCTTGTTGCTAACATGGTTAGGCTGTAGCTGTAATTAATTAATTTATTGGCACAAAATGTTGTGTTGAGGGAGAATTTAACAGCATTTACTCTGGCTAAACGCTGCATGTGTGCTGAGAGTCAGCCTCAGCGGAACAGTACAGAGGTTTTGATATCACAATCTGAGGTGTTTTCGTTGGCATACAGGGATTCTAACTGTAACACAATCTCACTTACTGAGCAGTAAATGCGAACAGATAAACCTGCACTCTGGGGAGAAAAGGTGGATGTGTGCGCGTTTGCATTAGGGGCTGCGTGGAAAGGAGGCACCCGGGACTGCACTGGTTTCATGTATTTTTCATTCATGTTTCACCCTCTTTTCTATTCTATTCACATGTGTCTGGGGGAGAGTGGGAGAGTGAGAGAGAGAGAGAGAGAGAATGAGAGCAGGACAGCAGGTACAGAGAAGCATGAAAAAATGAGTGAGGGTGATAGAGCTTTCATATGCTTTCCATAATTCAAATCATTGATATTAAAAGAGAATGGATAGAGAGAATGAAAGAAAGAGAATGATGAGAGGAAAGAATAGAGCACATATAATTTAATCAGAGAGGTGGACAAAAAGACCGCAGCAGATTGGTACTGGGGGCGGGGCTTGATGGGGGGGGTGCTTGAAGGGGGGGTTTACTCCGAGATGCAACGTGATTCCAGGAGTGTGCTCCCCGTCTCGCCTCTCTTACTCATTTGCTCTCCCCCCATTGCCGTGGCAACAGGACAGAGACTCGGCGAGCCCGAGGCGGCCTTGGGATCCAGCCTCCCCAAGACGGAGTGACGCTTGGCAGGGAAAACAGAAGGAGCAGGTGAAGCTGCCCGTACTGCTGGCCGAGGGCAGGAGCGAGAGGTGCTGGAGGGGTGTGTGCCGGGCCGGGGGGGCACGGCCCTGACCTGACCGTGCGTCGGGAGGGAAGGCTGACTCCTGCGCAGCTTCCAGGACTGGCTACCCGCTCAGCGCCGCTCTCTGTGATGTGAATACTAATGATGCTGCAGGGATCTCCTCCGCTGCCGCTGCTCCCGCTCGCTCCTCCGTGTGCAGAGGTAAGCTGGCCCTCCATCATCCATTTCTTTGGGGGGCATCTGGGGAGGTCGGGGGAAGGCACCTGGAACCCCCCGCCCCCCATCCTCCGATAGCAGTCCGGTCCAGTGATGCTCTAGTCTATCGTCTGCGCGGCTCCGTCTGGCCGTCTGCGTGCAGTCTGCCCCTGCTGCCGCCTGCGCACTCGCAGATGGTTCCGCAGCTAACTCAGGTCACACACTTACGTCTCACCTGCCGCACGCGAATGATGCAGCGCGATATGCAGAGGCAGCTCTCCGGGGGGGTGGCGTTTACGCAGCTGCTGGCCTGTTCCTCCCCTGTCCTCAGCTGCGTACGTGAGCTTGCCGTGCCGATGTCCATTCAGCTTTTCATGATGCTCATGCAAGTGCGGCTGTATGGGAGAGAGACCCTTCAGCTCTAGACACCCGCAAGTAATGGTTTTTATTTGGCCAACTGCACCAGAGAGCGCGGAACCATCTAGAAATGTAACAGTCCATTGTGGATGAATTTATTTATTTTTTATTAATTCATTCTCTTTTTCTATAAAGGTATTCTTTCAAGGTTTGTCATGTGACATTTACTTCAGTATATGCTATTTGACTCAAATAATTTTTTTTAATTTGTCTGCAGTCTAATACTGCTCTATGACATCAGACACCATAGCTGGGACCAGCCTACATACTGCCTGTATACTACTGAGCTTGTCCTCTATATAAACATATACTGTATGTGTGTGTATTATATCGGTATGTGCTGTGTATACTTAAAGCATTTGAAGTAACCAAATAATGTTAAAGAAGCCAAGTTTTTCCAGAGGGGAAAAAAAATCAGACTAATGGTTTAGCAAGTGATAGATCAGCTAGTGACTGATGAATTTAATTATTAATTTTGATTATACAATAAAAGATTGAGACTGGCGGGAAACAGATTAATGAGCAAATGTTTTATTCATTGCACGGATGCCTTGTGGAGAAGTTTAACATTTTGTCGGCGCATAAGGCATAGGATATGAATGTAGCAGTTTGCAGTGAAAGTTTTTTTTATTGCTTATAAAACTGTTTAATTCTGTTATTGCTGCAGCTGGGATTAGGACAGGACATGTTCAGGAAAAGCGCTTCAGAGAATTTGCTTTCATGGCGGCAAAACAACAAATTGGTAAACAGCGACAAAATAAGCATAGTACCTTGCATCAAATAGATCCCACTGCAGATTCACACACAAGTTCATGCAACAACCCCAATCTGTTCAAACAAGTCTTTAGAAAAAACATGCAGATTTACTGGACTGTAGAGAGGAAGGAAGGGTAACCCTTTAAGGTACACTCGAGAAGCTGAGTATTAAACAGTAGGATTTTTGAAACATTAAAAACCCTTTCACTAAAACGTACAGTGATGTAAAGTTTTAGTGGCTCAGGCTAAATTTTAACATGTGGCTTGCTGAGATCTACAGGGAAAGGCAGAATTTCTGTGTGTGGTTATGGGATAAAAAGGTGGGAAGATAATCTGGGAATGATGTTGCTGAAATGAAGTCATTTATTGATTATGGAGCCACAGGTGGGGATCTGAGCACTGCCGTAGCCAGTGCTGCTGTGTGGTTTTGTGTTTCACACAGTGGCCCAGCACTACCTGCTCTGTGCTCCACCTGCAGTGCCTCTAGGTCACCAAGTCGATAGCCACAATCTCTTCCCTATTGCCGGTGGGGAATAGCGAGGCTCTATCACCATCACACCTGCAGAATGATCCCATTTGGTGCGGTGTGAGTTGTCATTCTGGGTGCAAGTTTTGTGAAAATTGAATTATGAATCTCTCATTAAATTAACATGTTTTGGTTTATTTTTACATTTTATGCAAGGCAAGTAATCCCTAGTTCTGCCCAGTATATGCAACACTTTGTGTTTTTGTGCCATGTTTGGCATTTATATTAATCCAGGTCAAAACTTCAACAAAATCTGCTAAACGAGTAGAATTTACCAGCTTGTCAAGGCTTGAGTTCAGGGTTTATGTTTGGCTGAACCTCACAAAACCCTCGGCCCCTCCCAGCGGAAATGATCATTTGGTGGTATGATGATGTTGAGGTGAGAGAACCTGGTTTTCAGCCTTCAGAATGCCTTGGAGGGCATCTGGGTGAGCTGGCAGGGAGACTGTGCTACCCTGAGGCATAATCGCCAACTCTCCCTCCATACTGTTACCCTGGGAGATACTGGGGGAGCAGCAGAACCGCTACTTGATAGCAGAAAGCTCTACTTCTCTGGTCCACATCCACCTTTTCTCCCCAGAGTGCAGGTTTATCTGTTCGCATTTACTGCTCAGTAAGTGAGATTGTGTTACAGTTAGAATCCCTGCATGCCAACGAAAAAACTGCAGGACTGACATGTATGACCAGACATTCCAGACTGGAAGCACAATGCATATACACATTGTATAACCAGATACTAACTAAGTGCAGTCAACTGGGATAATACAGGGTGAATTAATATTTAGATACTGGCAAATGATTATGATGTCTAATTTATTAAATTGTGTATATAATTGAATTAATGACCAAAAATATTGGGCTGTTCCATGTTCTGATGTTGCATAAACACAGTGTATTGCATTACATTATTGACTGCGCTGTCAAGTTTATTGGGAGAATCCGTGCAAAAACCATGTAATTATGCATTCACAGAGCTAAATAAAAGATGTATCAGGCTGAGCGTGCTGTGAAACGGCGCTGCTGTCACCATCAAAGCGCGCTGAAACAATCTGGCTCTCTAAGTAAACGCCAATCAATCCCTGATTCTCAAGCATTATACACCCTTCCGACATTTGATAAAACTTTGCATAGCCAAAATCCTTTAAATGACTGTCAATGTAAGGAATGAATAAATATTTTATGGAAAACAGGGGAAATGACCCAGCTGAAGGTGCACTCTCAATCAGCTGATAATATATGTTTTGTCATAATATAACCCACTGGCATCCAGGCTATGTTGACGTGTGGCTCCACGGCCTTGTCGCTATGGTTTCCAACCGGCAGTACTAAAGACACCTTTTCATTCTACCTTTGCCGTGGAGAGCAGCTCATGCTGATGTAAAACAGCATGCTGGTCTATATGTCTACATTGGTGGCTGAGTGTGCTTGTTTCCATGGTTACTGAAACGCCAGCTTCGCTCACGTCATAGATTCAGAGCTTCTCCACAGTCACCGGTCCCCCTCGCCTATTGTTGGCCAGTAATCTGTCCTCCGTTCAAAAAGCTGCAGCCCCATCCACGTCATGCTTTTGTCCGCTTCAATCTATAATTACGGCTTTTTGTTTTTTTTGCAGTGTTGAGATAAGGGTGCTTACCTACACATTTTTCATCTTTTGTGCTTGGTACGTTGGAAAGGGCAGATTGAGAATAATGATTTAGTCTTAAAATCATTCTCTGGTGTCATGTATCAAATGCTCTTCTGCAGAAAAGAAGCAGTTGCTTCAGGGCTTTGGGAACCTTGCAAGACTATGCTGGATTAATTCATTCTGTGTGAGACCAGTTTAATTTTGAAGCAAATATTTTTGTTTCTGTATTTTTTGTCTTCAGATTTTGGAAATAAAAGGGGGGTAATGTGTGTGTGTGTGTGTGTGTGTGGGGGGGGGGGGGTGTAGGTATTATCCTTCTCTCATCATCTGCCCTGTCTGTTCAGGTCTGGTTAGTGGCAGAGCACACTGGGGGTCCACCAACTAGAGAGTCTTTGCCTGGTTTCATCATGTGATCATCACTGCTTGCCGTCATAGAGGTTCTAAAAGGTAGGTGTAAGGGAGGAAAGTGCTACCAAAGGTGAAATGTTTCAGGATTACAGTGGGATTAAAGCAATGGTGGGTGGGGGGATGTCTGACGGCCGCTGGGGGATGTGTAACGGCTGCTGGGGGATGTGTGACGCTCATGGGGTGTGTGAAACGGCTGCTGGGGATGTGTAATGGCTTCTGGGGATGTGTGATGCTCATGGGGGGGTGTAACGGCTGCTGGGGATGTGTAACGGCTGCTGGGGGATGTGTGACGGCCGCTGGAGGATGTATGACGGCTGCTGGGGAGTGTGTTATGGCTGCTGGGGGATGTGTGACGCTCATGGGGGATGTGTTACGGCCACTGGGGAGGTGTGACGGCCGCTGGGGGATGTGTGATGGCCGCTGGGGGATGTGTGGCAACTGCTGGGGAATGTGTAACGGGCGTTGGGGGATGTGTGATGGCCGCTGGGGCATGTGTACTGGTCGCTGGGGATGTGTGACAGTTCATGGGGGATGTGTAACTGCTGCTGGGAGATGTGTGACGGCCGCTGGGGGATGTGTGATGGCCACAGGGGATGTGTGACGGCCATGGGGGAATGTGTGACAGCTCATGGGGTTTGCGTGACGGCTCATGGGGGATGTGTAATGGCCGCTGGGGGATGTGTGCCACCTGCTGGGGGGATGTGTGACGGCCGCTGGGGGATGCGTGACGGCTCCTGGGGGATGTGTGATGGCCGCTGGGGGATGTGTGACGGCCGCTGGGTGATGCATGACGGCTGCTGGGGGATGTGTAACGGCTGCTCCAAAGTCAGTGCCAGCACTTTATTAATGTTCTTTCATGGGTTTCCCTCAGGTACCTCACAGAAATTAAGATTAACTATATTTAACAATGCTTGTGTGTGAGTGTGTGTCCAGTGAGCCAACTGGCATCTTTTTCAGGGTTTACAGTATCTCACACCATCCAGGGATGGGCTCCAGACTGGCTGTGACCCTGTATTGGATGGATCTAGAAGTTGTTAAAAAGGAACTGGAAATTTTTCAAAACTTAATTATTGGCTTTCCAAGAAACGGTGTCTATTTAAACTTTATGCTAAGTCTGCAGTTTCAATACAGTTCAATGAGCCCAGTGTATCTGACATCTGCAAATGATAAAAAATAAGACAAAATGCAAAAATCAATGCTGCAGAATGCGATAAAATGAAACAGTGTACAGTGTCATTTGTAATGTATTAAAAGTAAAAGAGTAAAATAAACGGAATACAGTACCTAGGAAAAGATGATGTTATTAACTTTCAGGAGAGGCTAATTAAAACCTGTAAATTTGCTAGGTGTTACATTATGAAAGTCAATTATTTAAAAAATTATTTTACTTTAATTGTTATATCTTTCCATGAGCCTCGGACTGAAGTACAGTACTAGTCAGGGTCAGCTCCTGTTTGTCCAAGTCTTCAGTGTGTTTTCCCCGCTCCCCAGATGGCCACATGGCTGTTGTGTGTTCAAATCCCACCTCCGGTGTTTTTGTATTTTGTTCCCTAGTGTTGCATTGGTTTCATTTTATGGTTTGTTTTCTGTTTTGGTTTCTTGCTTTGTGCCTTGGTTGTGTTACACCTGTCTTTCTTATTCCTCTGTGTTAGATTCAGTTTTCCTTCTTTGTCAGTTCTTAGTATCCCTGTTTAGTTTCTGAGTTCCTTGAGTTAATCATTAGTTCCACCTGTTGCCTGTTTTCTTGTGCCAGACCTTGTGTGTTCTACCCTGATTGTTCGATGCCCTGCACCCTCTCCGCTTGGTTAATTGTTTTCACCTGTCCTGTATTATCCTTGTTAACCTTTTGTATTTAAGTTCCTGATCCTTTTCTGTTTCTCCTGGGGGGTATTTTCTATACATCACTTAAATCAGCCGAGATCAGATGCCTCATCGTGGATGAGTTAATGCCAGTGAAATGAATCCAGGATAAGTCGGTTTTATTTTTTTGTGTAGTAGATTAGTCTAGCTGGATCCATTCATCCGAGATGATTGCGCGCGTGCCCGCCCACGCGGCTTGAAAAACCCATACGTATCGAGTCTAGAATACTTGATCAGCAAGTAATTCATTGGCTTCAGCAAAATGTCAAAAAACAGGGTGGAATTTTTCATGCAATCCGATCAGGACCTTTTATTAGAGGCGTATGATGAATTCAAAGATTTAATATATAGGAAAGGCATTAAAAGCAGCCCAAACCATGAAAGATGGCTGGAAAAAAGTGTCTGACAAAAGCATAAATACCTGTACAAGTAGTGTTTAGTATTTATCACTTGAATGTAGAACTACATCTCCAGTGTTTCATTATTATGTTATAATTACAGATCAAATACAAGCACAATTATGCAGGACATGGGAACAATTAAGCTAAAGAGAAGAAAAAAATTTACTTCAAACTGGTAAACACGACATCTCATTCATATATATACTATAGAGGAACAATAGACTCAACTCACGATTTCATACGATTCATGATTTTCGCAATAGAATTTTCTCACGGAAATAACATGAGTTGCAGAGAAGTTTATTCAAAAATATTCCTTTATCTTTCTAAACTGTGCAAAATGTGTCCTCTTTTTAACAGAGCAACTGAAATTGAATAAAATACAAATTAAAATAAGTAAATAAAAAAAAAAATCAAATAAAGTAAGGCTTGCATGTGCAGCTTTTTAGCGTGGTTTGCCCTTTTAATAATCTTCGCTCAGCTCACTGTGGTGCCGGTGGACATGCTGAAGCATGTTCATTGTGCTATTTGTGTATATTATCAGTCTTTTACAATGTTTGCATTCAGTTTTTGTCTTGTCTGTGCTTTTCTCAACGTCGATTTGAATATCCAGTGACATCTGATGTCAAACTGATGTCGTGAAATCAAATGTAATATTACACCAGTTTTTCTGTTAAAGTACTGTGAAGTACTCCTAAAGTAGTGATTCATTTCCCACATCAGCTGGTTTAAATTGTCATACATTTACCATCGATTTTTAACCAATTCGCGATTCATCGCTACATGGCTCACATATGAAGAAAAAGGCAGAGAAAACCTTTGGAAATTCTGGGTAATAAGAATATTAGTATGATTTTTAAATTCTTTATAGAACTGTAATTTTATTGCGTATACATTACCTGCAATGCCACAAAATGCCTCTTTAATTGCCTGCGGGTGTCCGGGGAAAACAATGAACACCCGAAGGAAATATTTTATTTCAGGCCCAAACAGACTTTGCGAATTGCCTGGCAAGCAGTACTCTTTCATATATTTTCTGCATCGCCTAGAGTATACAAAAAAGTGCCACTTGCAAAATATCTCAAGGCAATGCACATTGTCTGAGTGCCTGTGTGAGCTCGACTTCACCTAGTTGGACTTCGACTATAAGAAGCTAATAAATATTTAAGATACAGTGGTACCTCGGTTTTTGAACTCACTAGAACTCGAATTTCTTGAAAGTCGAACAAACCAATTTGACCTATAACTTGATCTGAATATCAGAAGTTGAACTGTGAACGCTGACCTAATATAAATTGTATGTGCCAGGAAATGAGTCATACTACAATGCGATTCTTACTTGAATGCCCTCTTCACAGACTGGACGATTAACCAAATAAAACAGCACAACGTTACAGTAACTAATAATAAATAAACCACTAACTTACGTATATTATTAGAGCATTTATGTCATTTATTTCAACTTTATTTTACCAGGTAAATTAAACCAGTTCTCACTGCTTTACGTGATATTCGAGAGAAACAGCAGATTACGCATCAGAACTGCCTGGGATACAAATGTCATGCGTGTAACTAAACTCTTCAGCCAATAATGGCAAAGGTGTGTCGTCACGGAGGCGATTCCAGTTTGTGCAGCTGGGTGAGAGGCTTCAGTTTCAGTTTGTTTCCCCAGTCCAGTTACTGGGTGCATTCGACTTGCTTACAGCGCTGGCTTAACGCCATAAGCCAGCGCTGTAGGCAAGTTGAACGCTCCCAATGATCGGACTGGGGAAACAAACTGAAACGTGGACTTCATACAGAGGACTAATGACAACAACCAGAAACAGCTGATCATATGGGGATCCCACACGAGGTTAATGAGGGGGCGTGGCACACGGAAGGAGCAGACAATCAGGGCAGGACAGGGGTAATGTTGGGATAAGATCTTTATCATTTTGGAAGCCATTAAGAAAAAAATGTTCGTTTTGTTTTGTCCTGTTCATTTTCAGTTTTCCATTATTTCTCAATGAGAAATTCGATCAGAACTCGAAGTTTTTAGGATTCAATCCGGAGTCTGGTACGGATTAAGTTCGAGAACCATTGTATAATATTCCATCTCTGCTGAAACGGTATCTTTGGAAAAGAATATCATCCTGCTGATCACACAAAACCCTCTAAATTTGAAATTCCCTTCTTATTTGTGCACGATTGAAATTGGTCGCTCATCCATGACTGGCGTGGCCATGACTGAAAGGATTTTCATGCACGAACACCGAATAAGTGTGTGAGCTAATCCTTGTTTATGTAGAACAAACCTGCTACAAGCAGGTTGGAAGATTTGGATATGCTGCTATGACAACACATCCAGCAAGAGTTTGGAAATCTACAGATCCAGGATCATGCCAAATCGTGAACAATTACATCCGGCTAAACAAGTAATCCACATACGGAAAACACCCCCCTGGAGTCATTGCTGTTGATGGTTCTATTATTTGCACTCTGCCTGCCACTTGTTGCCCTGACCCTTTTGTTATTAGTCTTTGTTTATCCCTTTTAGTTTTGACCCCTCGTGGTCCATTTTTATTTTGAAGTGTTCTTAGTGTGTTCAGTTTTGTTTGTGTTCCTGTGAGCCGCTAGTGGGTCATCCACATTCTCTTCCTGCCTGCTCCATGCCTTGTCCTCATACCTTCTCTGCTGAAGTCCACGACAGTACTAGTGAAAAGTCTGGACACACCTGCTTTTAAAGTATTTGATCTATTTTAACCATGTTATTCACATTATAGTAAAAGGCCTCAAGGCAATGAATTAATACATATAATATATTACAATGACCAGAAGTGATCAGCATTACAAAATTTTCATAAATTTTAGCCTCTTCGAAAAAGCCCTGTTTTGCTTCAATGACAGCATTGCAGGCCCTTGGCATTCTTTCAAACAGCTCCTCGATGTAGCCCCCTGGAACAGTCCTGAAGGAGCTTCTATAAATTCTGGCCATAAGTTGGCTACCTTGCTCTTACTCAATGATCGAACTTACCCCAAACCAGCTCTAAAGGGTTTAGGTCAGGAAGATTGTGGGGGTCAAGTCATCTGTCACAACACTCCACTGTCACAAGTTGATTTATTACATGTATAACTTCAAGGTGAGCTTTGTATCATTATCTTATTGAAAAACAAATGATTTTTAGTAGGCGAATCCAGACTTTTGACTGATGCTGTATTTTAAAGCTGTATTTGTGTTCTTTAATACAATTTATGGAACACAAATTAGATCTAATACCAGAAGTGGGTACCAGACTAAGGCTTAAAGCAAAACTTTACTGAAAGTTTTCCGAAATCTCAAGGTGTCTGTTTCAATGTCAAAGAAATATTTGAACGCCATGTTTTTCTCTGCCTTTGACAATGTGGACTTTTGTGTGTTTATTACAGTACGATGAGCAAAATTCATTTCTAAATAAAGACTAGAGAAACCTAGAGTACTGTGTTATTTATTAAAGCATTTTTTTAAATTTAATACTTAGGGTAAGCCATTTGGGTGCAATACGTGGTCAACAAACGTTTCGCAATTTGCACCTCATATGAAAGAACACTAGTGCATGCGTCCATATGCACACGCCAGCGCATGCACGTTAGGTGCCGTAAAGGACAAAGGGCAAGAAAGGGGATGGGTTTTGAATAGTGCCACGACTGAAACGGGGTTGAGAGCAATTATGCGTGGGCGTGGTGAATGTCGTTCTGGGGCCCATGTGTCCGTGGCAACATAGAGAGCGCCCGCTGCACACTCTTCCCCAGCGCCACCGCGTCGCAGCACAAAGGGGCCTGGAGAGAGGAGCCACTCGAGGGCCTCCAGCTGGCCGCCTGAATGCAGGTCTCTGCTCGGCCCAATTTCCAGAGCTGGGGAACAGACAAATAATATTAATTTAAAAAAGGGAGAAAGAGGCAAAGTGCAGGGTAGGGAGGATGAGTCAGTGTATCCCTCAGAAAAGCCGGGAGCAGCCACTCTCTCGGAGGGGTGATTCACCGCTGTGACCGAAGGCTCCGGGCCGGTCATCTGTTACCTACACAGCCTGCTGTCCAAGAGCAGCGATCGGCAAGGATGACGATGGCGTTCGAGGTGGCAGGGTGGGCATGCAGATTCTCCTGGGAAGCAATGACTGGGTGTTCAAGCGTCTTTTTAAACGACATCATACCTTAAAAAACAAAGAATATACGCATTTAATAATTCTTTGCAATTTCCCTTTGGTAGATTTTTTTTTTTTGGAGGGGGGGTGGATGTTGTGATGATTAGCTGAGAATGTCTTATTCATCAACCTGTTGGCAAGGATCTGGGCGGTATGACCAAAAATTGATATCACGTTATTTTTCAAAGTTATATCGGTTTCATAGTATACAACGGTATTTTTTTGAAAGTATGACTGGGTGTTTAGCACATTTTAAAGGATTTTACAGGACACATTTTTGTTTTACGTTTTTGCATTCTACCAACATTAATTATATAATTTTATTATTAGCCATTGCGCCTATCGGCTACCTTAATGATAACATACGGCTAACGTGTTTGTTGACTAACTGCTTATAGATAAACGGCTAATGTTATGGTGTGTGCTGGCCAAGTTAACATTTTTGGTAAGTGTTTAATAGTTCAGTATTGCTGGAACGCCATCTTTACTGACCTCATGAAATTTCTCAAAAAGACTGGGATGTCGGTCTTTAAGATGCTTCGCCAGGTGTGACGTGCTACTTGACTTCGCCGCCACAACTTGGTAGCGCTGTTTGCATAGAGGTTTATCAACATCCTTAGCCTTTCCATGCTCGTCTGCAAAATACATCCAAAGGGCACTCATGCGTGTTTTTTTTCTAAAGCAGCTTGTAAAGAGCCTTCAATTGCAGCATATGCCATGTTCGGCCAACTTGGTGGTTAGTGGTGGGCGGATCGATCCAATCCAATATCAGTAATATCCGTAATGTTGGCATTGATATTGATCAATACCAGTTAAATGAGATTGATATTTCAGTTTCTCTCATGAATGCGCTGCTGCTCTCAATTGCCACCCCCAGATGTCACGTGACTCAGCGGCGCCAGGCAAGCAAATGGGCTCACTTGCGCACGCACACGCGCACACACACACACACTATAATATTTATAATAAAGTATTGCGATAGCGGGTCACTGACCCATGCTCGCAATAAGTAAACCGCAGAGATAGCAGATATAAACTTTGCCAAATTCTGTCCTGGGTTTTAACTAATTTATAAAAAATCAAGCAATTTGATGATGCATCCATCTTAATTATTAAAAAGTATTGATAACGGTATTGTATCGGCGATACTTGCCTTGCATTTACTTGGTATCGGATCAATACCAGATCTTGTAGTATGGCACACCACTAATATGTTTGTTAACCAGCACGAATGCATTCAGCGGCTGAGAGGAAGGGAGGGGCTGCGTGAGTGTGTGCGTGTGGCCACGTGCACGCACGCCTGCGCTGTAGTGGTGCAGTGTGAAGTTTGGCGAATTAGGCGAAGGCCGCACTGTTGGTATCAATAATGGTGAAAATGAGTATCTAATCAGATAATTTTAGTAATTTTTAATATTGATTAGTATCTGAGAATCGATTTTTTGACAACCCCAGTGTCTCATTTTTTTCAGCTCAAGCGTTAGCTATATCTTCTGTTTCTGGTCTTTCACGGTACATATTTAGTCGTGCAGCAGTGAAAAAGGTTCCTCCCTTAAATAGTTTACAGCTGCGCCACTTTCTGATCGTTGTGTTGGGTATTTAAACCGGTATTGCGGTATAAGAGAAATTCATATCATAACAATAATAAAAAAACATAATCCATGCAGGAAAGGAATGCGAACACTGAATATATTAAACAACAACACAAATGACTTCATCCTGATATAATTCTTCAATGTGATGCAAAATATTGCAACACAAAGATATCTATATTTATCTAATGACAAAGTAGTGAGTGGGACTGATTTATCGATACAGACCCTCGCAGTTTCTTTTCCATCTGATGCCTGTGCCCTCCTGTAAACATCCTTTTGGAAGTGAGGCATGATCCAGAAGTTTCCATGGTCCAGGAGAAGTTGCAGTGGCCAGACCAAGAGAAACCTCTTCTCCACTTGCAGCATGCAGAGACAAGTCATCGATTATCTAACCTCCTTGAGATACACCCCGGGTACTCAGAAAGCTACTGTCCCCCAGAAAGGTCAGCTGAAGGACCCTTAGCCATGCTTAGCCCTGCTTTTATTTCCAAATGAAAATGTAGCAAGCAATGGAGGTATGTGGACAACACAATGCTGGTTAATATCCTGAAAGTATTCACTGTGCCCTTAAAAAGTAAAGTTCTAATTACATAAATAACTGTACAGTTATATAAATAGATTTTTAAATAGACTAAAATAATATATTAAAGCAAAGTTGTGTCTTTGGATTAGTATAGTTTGTAATAATAATAAATTATTATTATTATTATTATTATTATTATTATTATTATTATTATTATAACCTGTAATAGCCTGACCTTCTGTCAGCTCCTCTGGGCCTATACTCTTCTTTAAACCACAAATATCAGAATTTTCAGCATGCCCAATAAAACCATTCAAACCATCAAATGTGCATAATTTTGTGCCATTGATGAAACCAATGAAATCATTACTAAAACAGTACAGGTCCTCCTCGACTTACGACCTATCCAATTTACGACCAATCGACTTTACGACCATGATCGCAGCTCGTATGTCTGGCAGCGCAAA
>JABFEA020000010.1:25112573-25135634 GCA_019775915.2 Cyphomyrus plagiostoma | reverse complement strand
CAGTATAACTATAATGAACCAAGAAAATCATGATGTATAACAATAATGAACAGAGAAAAGTATGATGTATAACAATAGATAATGAACAAAGAAAATTATGATAAGGTATGACTTAAAGATTTTCATAACAATACATTACTGTACAGTAGGCTAAACATATGCGACTTATGACCAAATCATGTTACGACCAGTCAGTCGTAACCAATCATGGTCGTAAGTCGACGACGACCTGTATTATGACAATTTGGCACTCCAGCTTACGGTGTCCCTGTTTTACCGTGATGATTTACAAAACCTGTTTATACCAATTTACAATCTGAGTCTGTTCATCTTAGAACTCTGACATTGTTCTGAATTTGGATAATGGGAAACGATGCAGAAATTGACAGTGAATGTGATTAAATATGTGAAACACATAGTAATACTCAGTGCAACCTTAGTCAGGTAGACAGATTTTGTAAAACAAATGATGGACATATGGATGATGAATAGATAGATGAATAAATAGAAGGATGGGTGTATGGATGGATAAACGATTGGATGATGGATGGACAGATACATCGATGAATAGATGGATGAATAAATAGAAGGATGGGTGTATGGATGGATAAACAGTTAGATGATGGATGGACAGATACATCAATGAATAGATGGATGAATAAATAGAAGGATGGGTGTATGGATGGATAAACGGTTAGATGATGGATGTTCAGATACATCAATGAATAGATGGATGAATAAATAGAAGGATGGGTGTATGGATGGATAAACGATTGGATGATGGATGGACAGATACATCGATGAATAGATGGATGAATAAATAGAAGGATGGGTGTATGGATGGATAAACAGTTAGATGATGGATGGACAGATACATCAATGAATAGATGGATGAATAAATAGAAGGATGGGTGTATGGATGGATAAACGGTTAGATGATGGATGTTCAGATACATCAATGAATAGATGGATGAATAAATAGAAGGATGGGTGTATGGATGGAAAAACGGTTAGATGATAGATGGATACACTGTCTCTGCTTTCAGGTACTGCTGTATTGAGGAGCAGGTTTCTCACCGTCAGTTGTGATGGCGCTGCCAGGTCGCTCCCCCCTGGACCTAAAGGGGCAGCAAAGGCCAGAGGAGGTGCCCTCCCATAGTGCCTTACAGCAGGCTAACGGCACGTGGTGGGAGAAGTGCTGGAAGACAGGAGTGGCGGTGGGCTGCCTCCTCAGTCTCTGCGTCTTCTCCCAGGTCATGGTAGGGAGATTTATCTCACGATGGCAATAGCCCTCTACACACACAGGCACATAACAATGCTCAAGCAAAGCTGGTTCACAATTATTTTCTATATGATCCTCTGGGACTGTGCTTCTAGACTTTCTTTATAACATGCCCATAGCAATGATGATTATATTTGACTGCTACCTTGATCAATCAGAGATTGCTGCTCAAAGTCTTGATTTACAAATCACATGACTGTCTATCTCATATATGCACATCCTGCTTGCCTGCGGTATGTCATTGTGTGCGTTACGTTTGTCTGTCTGCCCATTCACATAGGGAGTGTGGATCCTCTATATGCTCAATGGATACGGAGCTTTCCCTGCAGCACATAAAGTGTTGGACCTCATGCAGTACTTATTATCAGCAATTGGGACACAAAGCTCACTGGAGGAAGAGGTTTGCATTTCCCAATAATCCATATGAGCACCACATAGATAAGAGTAAAATGACAGTAGGATCTGAAATAGCAATGTACCTAATCCTTAGGTCTCTTCTGAATTGTTGGTGGATATCTCCCCTGTAATGTATGTTAGATCATACAGAAGGAACTCTGGAGAATGGAAAGCTTGTGCCCCCTGCTGGCTACCCTTTTCATCGGCATTGTCATCCTGGGTATTGGGGTATGTTTTTTAAGTGGATCTTACTTAACCCAGCGTGTGCATCTTTAGTAACTGCTATCCTGTTCAGCGACCCCCTATCCTGTAAGCTGTGTGGTATATTCCCTCCTGATGAGACAACTCCATAGGTCCTCTACTGTCTCGGAGCCCTGGTGCCCAGCAGCATCCCGGTCTTCCCAGATGACCGACGTCAATCCATGAGTCGGCAGCCGTCTTTCACATACTCGGAGTGGACCGACCCACAGCAGGAGGACGTCTTCAGTGCCGACCCGGTACCTGAGACCCCTGTCTTTGACTACTGTATGGACATAAAACCTGAAAGTGACCCAACTACACTCACTGTCAAGTCAGTGGGACTCCAGGAAAGGTGTGATGCCACGTGCAGAACATGGTCATTCCTACCAACAAGCCTTTGAGATCGTGTCCTCAGCTTGACCAACACCCTGTGCCCCATGTGCTTTCAGGAGGGGCTCCAATGTCTCTCTCACTCTGGACATGTGCACTCCTGGCTCCACTGAACCCTACGCCGCCATGCTGTCACCACGGGAACAGTCAACGCAGGAGTATCTGCAGAAGGCGTCCAATGTGCTGACGGCGATGGAGCTTCAGAAGAGGGCCCTAGACGACGCAGCGCTACAGGCTGAGTTCTTTGTGCGTCTGCGCTCCAGGTTTTATTGTCTCCCATGTGTTCAGAGGGACACGGCGAAATTCTTGCACCACAGCTGCTGGGGAAGGGACAGGTGCATAGGGAACAATTGGACAGACAGCAACGCGATAGAGGACAAGACAGTGCACGACAGGACAATGCCAAATATGAAAAAATAAACATAATACAGTAAATAAGTAGATAAAAAGGAAATGCATTATGGAGATTATGGGGCAAATTGACAAGAGTACTGTGTTTAATGTTTTTGAATTGCAGAAAAGTAGTATATTAACAGTAGAGTGCAGTACAATGGAAATGCAGTAGGTGGACAGATGCTGGCTTGGGGCAAGAATCAGTCCCTGAAGCAGGTGGGTGATTGACCTGTTTTTCAGCAGGTGAACCACCCTTAAATGGTTGACTTTCTGGGTGGTAGACATTACAGAGGCCAGACTTTTGTAGGTGAATACTGATTTTGGCATGCAAATATATACCCTTTGGAATAATATTCCCCATGATTTATTGCTTAAATGACAAAATGATAGGACAGATATTCTTTTACTATTGACAGGAAACTCCAATGAACTTTGTGGACCCCAAGGAATACAACATTCCCGGTGTAGTCAGGAAGAATCGATACAAGACCATCCTCCCAAGTGAGCATTTCTGCAGCCAGAGGCAAAAATCCTTCTTGTTCACTGCCTTGCTCTCGCATAGCATAGTGTTGTGCTGAGCTGTGCAGTGTGGAGACAGGCACAAAATCAGCACTGTGCAGAGGTGCAGGTCATTACAGCAGTGAAATGTGAGCATGTTTTAATCCCACACTTACTAGTGTTTGCCGCGTTTCAGATACACACAGCAGAGTTTGCCTTAAAGCAACAGACCCTGATGATTTCCTCAGCACCTACATCAACGCTAATTACATGAGGGTATGTGTTGCTTGACTTTTGTGGCATTGAGTCTTCCCTATGGCCCACTCCTGCATAAGCAGTTGGAGGATGGGTGGATGTACTGGGTCATGTGCCTGACCCAGGGTCAGGTTGGTTAATGGAAGAACAATGAATCTCAGCAGATGCGTTAGCATCCAGGCTATATTTACAGCAGGAGAACATTCAGAGCTCATGCACCTCATGTTCTGACTTTCAGGGTTATGGAGGTGAAGAGAAGGCCTACATTGCCACTCAGGGCCCCACGGTGAACACCATCAGTGACTTCTGGAGAATGGTGTGGCAGGAACGATCACCCCTCATTGTCATGATCACCAACATTGAGGAGAAGAATGAGGTGGGACCCCTTTGCAGACTGATCATTGACTTTGACTGGCTGCTCTGTTTTCAGATAGGGCCCATCAAAGCTGGCTTATGCTGCACTCCATTTGAACTGGGAAGTCAGAATTTGACTGATTGGAAAGTCAGAGGAACCTCTGCAACCCTGACCTCAGAATTCAAGACGGCTGCTCCGTGCATCAACAGCAAAAAGCTGTAGAATTAACTGTTTATACTATATTTCTGTCTTATTTGTAACTCATTAATCAGTCGTGCACACAGTACTGTCCAACCACTATCTGTGGACATGCTGTTGTGTGTTTGTATGCGGAAAATGTGACCATATAAAGGCCTGTTATAAACTGGCTTTGCTAACAATGAACCTGACTAGAACTGGAATTGCTAAAGGCTAAAAAAGGCTAACCAGGAGGTTAACTTGGGTGTGGCATCATTCCCAGCTCCGACTTCCGACTTCCAAGGTAAATGGAAAGCAGCACGAGATGTATTTATGTTTCCTGTAGCCCTACTAGATGTTTATTTTTGGAAACACTTTGGAAACAGGCTACACTTGACTGTGACTACAGTTGATTGTAGTATTGATTATATTACTGGCTACTAGGGCTGCCACCTGTCCCGGTTTTCCTGGGATTGTTCTCTTAATGATATTTAATTAATATTTTTTCCCGGGACACAAATTATCTTGTTTTTTTTTTTTTTAACAAAAATTCGAATTTAGAATTTTGTAGTTTCAAATAAAACCTCACTTGGCTCCCTTCTATTGCTATTCTTTTTTTCTTGCTGGTTATGTTAATACATCCAGTCCGACTGGCCATATCTATATATCTTTGTTTGATTGGTAGCAGAAATACGAAGCTTACCTTGTTACCTAGCAACTGCGCGGGCTGTTGGTTCTGCTGCGCGCATCCACATCCACGACCCCACTGTGACTTAAATTGCTAGCTAGAAAAAAAAACTATTTATTTTGCCGGTTTTGTGACAGGGACAAGGGCTACAAAACAATATCAGACAAGCCACCAGTGTCAAAGAAAAAGCATACAACATACAACTCAGAGGGGGCGAAAAGAGAAAACTTTTGTGAATGGATAAGGCACAACCAAGGAGACTTCGGGGTTCAACAAAGCAGAATTTCCCATTTAGCTAGATAACTTAAGCCAAATGTGAAAACCGTCCAATAGGAGGGAAGGAAGTTACCTGGCTAAATAAAATATACTGCTTTGTGGAATACCCCCTTCCCTGTTTTCTACCATTCTTGTTTTGTGTCCAGCCAAAATTTCAGTTAAATATGAAGGAAAAACAGCACTGAAGAACCATTCAAAAAAAGTAGCACCAGAGTTTTATATTACGCAAATTAAAACTTTTGGTCAAAGTATAACTTTTGTCAAACTTTTAAATTATCATGTTTGGAGTTTAATGCATTAAGGGAAAGGTTGTTTATAATTTATTGTTATATGTCTAATAATGTTTTAATTGCAAAAGGGAGTGTAACTTTGGACATTAGGGTTAGGTTTTATAATAGATTATATTAAAGTAAGATATACTTACTCATCAAAGCAAAAAAACTATTTAACGTAGAAAGGGACAGGAGAAGACAAAGGGATCCAGAGTGAGTGCAACTACATCTATGTCAGGAGAAATATAGATGAGAGGCAATAGGAAGTCCTACAAATATTGACATAATATATTTGCAAATATGGTTTAATCCCGCCCCGAAAAAATGTCTGAGTGTCCTGGTGTTTCACAAATCGAAGGTGGCAACCCTACTGGCTACATTGCATTGAAAGATTGAGGGAAAAAATTGTACAATGAAATCTAGTGTGTGAGACGCTACAGTTTCACAACAAACATGATACTGTATCTGAGAGCAGTGTCTTCAGTGTCCTGGATGAATGTGTTTCTTAAGTTTTCATATTTTTAGCTACTTCAGTGGAGTTTATATTTTCTTGGTCCTGGACATTGTTTTTCCCAGAAATGTGCAGAATATTGGCCAGAGGAGCATGTGACATACGAGGGAATTGAGATCACTGTTGACCAGCTGATCCAGGCAGATGACTACAGCTTGAGGATCTTCACTTTACAGGTCAGTAAAGCATCTAAAGGATCAGAAAGAGGTTAAGCAACCAGCAGCTATGATTGTAATAAAGGAAGACTAAGGCGTGTCGGATGTGATGTAGTCACTCTTTCAGGAAACACTGTTCTACTACAATTCTGTAACTTTGGCTGACAGAGGTGTAAATCAACAACAACAAAAAATAAGGCTAATTAAATTTATGTGTTGATTGCACATTCTGTGAGGAATTGCACATTGCTTATCCAACAGGAAACCAAAGGTCATTAGCAGGACATTGAAAAGTGTGATGATTCAGTACATTCCTCTTTGCGTCTGCATTTCTTACTTTGGTTTGAAACTGCATCCCTTTGTATTCATGTACTGCTGGATATGAGGCAGTGTGGCGGCGAGAAACGCAGCCTAAGACAATACTGGTACACATCGTGGCCAGACCAGAAGACTCCAGACAAGGCCCCGCCCCTGCTGGAGCTTGTAAAGGAAGTAGAGGAAGCACGACAACAGGCCCCACCCAGAAGTGGACCTGTTATTGTTCATTGCAGGTATAAAATGGAATAGAAACATTATAATTCATTTATGCAATTTCTACATGTATTGAACTTGATCATTTGTACTTCACAGTCAGATGTTCTCTCATTTTTACTGGAAGAAATGTTGGAATATGTCTTTGAGATTATCACTGCTACTTTAAAAATTAATACATGCTCTTATGCAACTGATGACTTCAGAGAACAGGACAAAAAGGTTTGCAAAACATTAAGACAGAGAGCTCTGTAAATATTTTTAACTACCAGATAATATTACCCACAAGTATAGAGCAGTGGGACTGAGAAAGAGTCTGGCACTGGCTGGTAGTCCGCAGTGTGGTGTGGGTGGATCATTGGACTGGTGGACACCTTCTCGCTCGCTCTGGAGCACCAAGGCGGTCTGACACATATGCAGTGCATTTGAATAGGTAGTGTGTGTGTGTGTGTGTGTGTGAGAGAGAGAGAGAGAGAGAACAATAGTGACTCATCTGACAGTAGCATCAGTGTTCTGACTCCTGTTCTAAGGAGACAGTCAGATCTTATCACATCCAATGTTCTCTGTTTTACCTTAAGTTTGGTTTGGGCCAGTGGAAGTATCCAGGACCCCCCAGGAAATGGAGAATCAGCATCCTCAATGCTTTCTTTCCCTGTTTACCCCCACCCCCACCTGGTCATCATTTAGTTAAATGAGCTGGAAGCCGAACTGCAGCCCTGCCATCTCAGCCTGTGCTCTGTCTAACTCCGCAGTGCAGGGATCGGCCGAACAGGCTGCTTCATTGCCACCTCCATCCTCAGCAAACAGTTGAAGAACGAGGGGGTGGTGGACATATTGAAGACGACCTGCCAGCTACGCCTGGATAGGTAACCTCCCCCCCCCCCGATCTGACAGGCCTAAATGGACATGTGAACTAATACTCCTTATGCTATCTGTCTGCCCAATACCTGAAATGAGCTTTTCTCTCCTCTAGAGGTGGCATGATCCAGACTTGTGAACAGTACCAGTTTGTGCACCATGTCCTTAGTCTCTATGAAAAGCAGCTATCGTGCCCTGTGGAGGAATAGCGAATGTATTCCCACCTTCCAGAACAAACCTCCATAAAAACAGCAGCTACCCTGCTAGCACAACAACTCATCTTACAGCAACTTCAGATTTCACTACATTTCAACAACCCCAAGAGGCCTTCAGAGACCATTGGCACAGGTCTGAGGACGGAATAGATCTCAAACTGCTCTGCTGCCCACAGTGTTCTCAGAAATGCTAGAGAATCTCTTTTCTGTACACAACCACCACTGTGGAGTCTTCTGGGGTTTCTTGGTTTAAGATGTCTTTGTTCAAGCACAACACTGCAAGATACTTCCAGCCTGGAGTAGTAAAGAGTTTCAGAATGGGCTTGTAACTGTCAATAATGCATTGAAATTTCAACCCGCATTTTTTTTTTACCATGTTCTTATAAATCGGATTGGTGAGATGTTTTTTCTTACAAAGCTTGTATTCCACCATATAAATTATACCTGATCTGGGACCGATAGCAAAAATGACAATATTTGTCTTGACCTTATTCTGTAGACGTTGCTACAAGAGTAGATCATCAAGAGTCATCAGGGTGAAGAATACAGGTGGTCTGTCGTCATGTCAAAGCAGAACCGCAGAGCCAACAACAGCTTGTGCAAAACAAAGTATTTTGTTAAAGTATTTCTTTAACTGCATGATGATCCCTATAGAATACATCTAAGTGCGAGTGGATGTGTGTTTGTGTGTGTGTTTACCTGTGATTTTTTGGGTTAACTGCCGAGGTCTTTCAGCTTCCTTTGTGCAGCACAAGTAAAGGAAGAGCATGGCCTATGAGGAACGCCTGTTACTGGGAGCCCAAAGCCCAGGGACCCAACCTGCCAGCCTGGGCTTTAAGGACCAGCTGAGTTCTTGAATGCCCCCTTCTCCAATTGAATGTATCCTGCATTTGGTAGCTAGGGTTCCCATTTCACCAGCTGTTGATGGTGAGCTATGACTGGACAGCTTAAAATGTATGAAGTGATAGTGGGCTGGTTAATTCAGCACATCTCTTACACAATGGCCTTATTCTACGTCCGTCTGATTTGCTATGTTCTACCAGAGATGTACAAAGTTTCGTCACTGTCAATTCTAGTGTCCTTCTCGCAGGAGAAGGTGCCGAGTCCCAGCACTGCCCTGGTCTGCTTGACATGGGAGGAAGAGGCTCTCCCATTGTGTGTCAATTGCAAGCTCTGGGGTGAAACTGTGTTTATTGGCTAGCCACTCATGTGACTCCACATTGTATTCCATAGAAAATACAAGGCAGCTCAACTGGTGTGGACGTGTCGAGGTTTGAATTGCTTATTCACAACAGCCCAATCAAGTTTGACAGCAGTAATTAAATTGTGTGTGTATCGTACAGTATGTATGAATGTATGTAAATTGTTTTGTGGATGTTCCACTGGACTCTTGAATACCCAAGATGCTGCATCTTAAGTTTTCTAAGTGATGAAAATGCCGGTATACTGTATATCTAGCTACTGTTAAACATGTATATATGATCTTACTTGTCCACTCTTTGATAGTCATACATGTCAATAAGTGACATATTTGGTAGGAAAATCATGCTGTGCGTCCAGCTCTCCTTTGTCTATAGAGGCTAATTTGCATCCGTCTATCAATCCATTTAGTTTTCTGTAGGATGTGTATTATACAGCAAAAAAAAAATGTTGTAGGTACATGCTCAAGCAGGCAGTTACAATTTCTTGTGCCCATAATTAATAATCAAAAGTAAACAGTGACATTTGTACTTGCCTGTTTGTACAGTTGCTTTCTCATAAACACCTTGTGCTTTGTGTTGCTGCTATGCATACACACATTCATGTGAGTTATTGACCATTTTCATAAATAGAGATTACTACCTGATTATGGCATATTTCCATTTGGAGTGAAAGAAGTGCATAATAATAATAATAATAATCATAATAATAACACTTACATCTCTGTACATTATTTATAATAAGGGATAGTAATAACATTTCATTTCATCTTAGCCACCAAGAATAAACTGTAGACAGGGATTTGCATATAATGAATAAACCTTTTAATGTTTATTATAAAGGGTTAAGAAAGCCTCATAACTGCTATGTGAAAATCACAAAAAATGAATAAATAGATTGAGTGTTAAGACATGAATGACCATTGCTGTGAGATAAATAATTTGTCCCATACTTTTGTAAAAGTGCAGTAATTTTACAATCCAGGTCCAATGTCCCGCACCAGTGAAAATGTTAAAGGAATTTCAAGTCTAGTGCATGAGGAGAAAGAGTCATTGAGAGCTAATAGGAAGCACGGCCTTGCTGGTCGCTGACAAACGGAACGCGTACCATTAACAGAACTGGGAGAGCGGCGTCAGAAGCTCTCCGCTGCCTGCAGATGGTCTGATCAGGATGAGTCACGCTCGCAATGGAAATGGTCACTCCTCACCCCCCCATGCCGATGTCCAGCCCTCCAGCCCAGCCTGCTGCATCGTTCTCATCAGTGCCCCCACTCCCTGCTAGGAGCCTCCATCTGTGCTGCCCATCTGCGCTGACTGTGGGGGCTTCGCCCTGCCCACAGCCTCCTCATTCTCCCTCCCCCTTCAGTCACACAGCCCCTTTCCTCCAGCGCCTCCATCTTATATCTCTCGCTGCTGAAATGCACTCTCTTCTATATGCGGTTTATCAAGCAGACATACCAGGCAGTCGGACTGATTCATGAATGGAAATATGAGACTTCTATGAAGTTTCAGGTTCACTTTTAAAATATTACCTCCTAATGGTAAGCCAGTAAAGATCTTAAGATCCTGGCAAAATCCTGTAAAAGCCCAAAAGCTTATAGTTTTTAGTATTAGTATCTGATCAGTGCTGTAATATTTGCATAATTAGTTCCTCATAAAAGGGTTGTCAGTAGTACAGCTGCAATAACATAGTCATGTTGTTGTAAGGAGTTACCTGCTCCAGAAGTTTTGTATAACAGCGGTGAAAAAGGAACACAACCATTTTGAAGTTTTAGTACTGAAAAAGTTTCAAAATTAATAGTGGTATGTCTCAGTGAAAATGTCTACCTTGTCCAGCTGAACAACAATGTTATCTGTTTTAATCATTGCAGCAAGATGGGATCACCTTCAAAAAACACATTTTAGTGACCATTCCGAATGAGCAAACAGTTGGCTGTTATGGACCTTCAGAAACAAACACATGATGCATTCCTTCTTGTCTGTATCATACTTTTATATGGCTAAAGGGCACATTACTCTTTGAAATACTCTAACTTTAGGCTTTGTGATTTTGAATGATGGATGTAGGATAGTAACAGTGGTACATTTAAAGCATATACATGTATGACTCCACGACAGCATGGACCTCTAGCCGATGTTAACAGACATCCCAACCAAACTGCCCTTACATTTGTTACACAGTCCCAAAATTGATTGTATTGATTTTAAGGAATTGCATGCACAAAGAGAAACAATAATTAATAAACTGATCATCCTGCTTTTTTCAAGCTTGTGCCATGCCTTATCATTCAAGTGTATTTTGAAAAATGTGGTATAATCCTGGAAGCAGAAGATGTCTGAGTGATTGCTGATATCATTATGTTACGGTGAGACACTGCGGGGACACAGCCTGGGCTCTTTGGCTCTTTCATGGCTCGCATGTCTATTTAAGGCTGTTTAAGTATAACTGTTGGTTATGTCTGTAAAACACTACCAACCACAATACGCCTGCATTGCATGCTTGTATATTTACCTTCTTGCTAAGAAAACTTGTCATATATTTCTTGGCTTTTTTGCATCTTTCATATATGTGTTGTCTATTTCTTGCCATTTTCATTCTTATCCTTCTTTAAAAAAAATCACCATGGAAACATGGAGAATGGCAAAGATTACCTGAGACTAAAGATATGTGTGCTTTTTTTTTGAAAATCAAAAATTCTCATTTTTTACAATTACAACAAAATCAAAAATAGTTCACTTGTTTTCAAATATTTTACTTTTTAGCTACATCCATCCATCCGTCCATCCATCCATCTTCTAGCTTGGGTCACCAGGAGCCTGTCCCAGGCAGCAGAGGAGACCAGCCAGGAGAAGTCCACAGGTCACATACACACACTAACCACAGGCACCTGAAAGACCCCTGTTAGCCTAAATGCTTTTCACTGGACTGTGGGAAGAAACCAGTGGAAGCCTGAACAGGGGGAACATGCAACTCTCCCCATACCAACCCACAGCTCAAACCCCCAATCCTGGAGGGGTGAGACCATGGCAGCACCCACTGGGCCCCCCTGTTACAACAAGTTTCTATTATTTAAAATTACATACATCTTGCTTTAGTCATAAAAAAAATTAGTTATGTTCCAGAATTAGTTCGAACCTAACATCACATTTTTTTTTTACATTGTTTTAATTTTAAGGACTGAAAATAAGATGGTTGCCAAATTTCTTAGAAACAGTTAAGAAAATCACAAGTAATTATTAATTTTCATATCCGGAGGCAGCTATACAAATAAATATTGTATGTCCTCTAATTTATTTTGTAGTTTTGTATGTTCTAAAAAAAATGTGCTGAGACAGTTTGCATCATACAATACATGGATGTAGGATTAAGGCTTGGTTGATACTATCAAAACAAAAAGATAATGAGATTAACAATTATATTGTTGACAATAAAAAAAAAACTTTTGTTCTATGGTTTTATGGCAAGTCCGAACTACAGTGGAAGTTTTTATTTCCTTTTAGAAATGTGTGTGTGTGTGTATAGTTTTTCATCATCATAAAAGCAGACTTAAATAAATGTACTTGTGTGCTTGTTACTTATGGTGACATTTGTGTAGTGCTCAGCTATGAAATGCTGACAGCAGGTACAGCAGTTAGGATCGTGCAAAGTTATTCACAGTGACTAAAAGTATCAGTAACTGATATCAAGGTTCTGTGAGCCAAATGAATATTTTGTTATGTTAAACGTTTGAAAACAATAGTTCACATTTGTTAAATATACATACACATATATGAGAAATGCTTATTAAATTAAATAGAAATTTGATTATTGCCTAGGATGAGTACATAAATCAGGTCAAGGTAATCTTATACCGCTGTACCTACTGTATAATGCTCTCCATAGCGGGTTGGTACTTGCTTATGCGTTTAAATATGTTGCATATTTAAATTTACAGCGCCCTCATCAGGGCTGCATTTGAGAACCACTGGTTTCAGTTGCCATACCAAGTCGCCATCTAGCGTTCACTTTTAAACTGAACATCCAGCAAATTTAATATTTAAAAACCAGAAGTATTCTGTAATGTTTAAAATATTTTATATATTGCAGAAGTAAACATGCTTTTATTGCAAATAAACATATTCAATTACTGGCCTTTCAGTATATATTTTTGTTAAATAAATATTTTCATTAGGTCATATATAATGATAAATCTTTATAATCTGCTTTATAACCAATTCAGTTAATTCCATTGTAAAAATTTGGAGGAAAGTCTTGCATGGCATAATACTACAATAAAAAATATTAACATACATACAATTTCATACCTTTCTTAGGATTGTGAAGCATTTATACAGTGTTTCCCAGAAAAGCACACAATATACACTACCAAGACAAAACAGAGTAAAGACATTCACATTGAAATTAACAAAAAGGCTTCAAAGTTTTCAACTATCTAGCCATATGTGTATTAATTAAGTAAATTACAGTGGTTTCTTCAGAACCTGCTATAGTAAAACTAAGATATTTTGTCACAACATAACTCAGAACCCACGAGACCCAATTATGGTTCACTCAGTTTTTAATAAAATATGAAGTTGCAATGTTTTGTCTTTGTATGGTGGTATATGGTGGTATATGGTAGTATATGGTGGTATACATGCACACTTGGAATTTTTCTGATAGTTTATATTGCCTCTTATTAATCTTATATAATACTGATAGAAGATGATAATTGTGAATAAGTCAGTACAATTATATAATTCCCCAGCAGGTGGAAACATTTACATTAATTTATCAGATGTTTTCTCAAAAGCGACACTTTCTTTTTTTAGCGAGAGTCAGACATTTCCTTGTGCAACTGTGGGTTAAGGCCCTTGCTCTACTGACCCTAAGATTTGAACCAATGATCTTATGACTATAGGAACAGCTTCTTAACCTGGTGAACCACACACTAAATCTGAATCAACAGAATTTTGAAATTATGATCATTCATAATCTGAATATCTCTGTTGTAAAGACAAACACACTGGTTAAAAATTTAAAAACAATACTGTTTAGGTTGCATTTAAGTTGCTACTTGCTAAAGATATAAGAATTAGTTTTGGTTTCGGATTAAAATAAATCATATTGGTCAGAAGCTGTCATTGTCAAACTCGGCCTAACTAGTGAAGGAGTTACAGGGCACTGCAAATAGTCCTTAGGAAATCCATAGTAAACTACATTCTTAAGTAGACACTAGCAATTCTCAGCCTGTGAGTAGGTTACAGTACACTCATTTTGGTAAAACATTATTGTGTCTTTTTTGCCAGGATCATTATACTGAAAATAAACTATAAGATTCAAATTGTGAATTTGCCTAGAGTGTATTTAATTATACGACTGGGAACTATCTACGGGACATAAATTAGAGGTGTGCTTGCTGCAGAAATGTTGTTTATCAGAAACAGAGTCCTGTTACATCAGTCTACTCAAATGTCGTATTGCAAGTTCCCTTTAAAAGCAGCAGCGGCCTTTAATCTTCTGGATCAGAAGGGTGACGTTACCTTGGCCTCGAATCGCGGGCTCCAATTGGACGAAAGTGACGTCAGTGGTGTTTTTTTTTCCCCTCGGAATCATGACTTCATCGTAAGTTCATTTTTTAGTGCCAAAGTGCACCTTCTGTTTTCCTTAATTACTAACTCACGGCTATTATGGGAAGGTTATCTTTCACATCTCAGTTAACAATCAGTGTCCCATGTATGAGCAAAACTAGTTGCCAATTATGTGTGCATTTACTTTAGTCCAGAATGACAAAATTTACATCAATGCTACAATAAGTGCAGTTCAGCCGAGCGCTGCCGCCCTGCCTATTCCCTCCCCGTTCTTTAATGTCCACGATTTGTAAACAGTATATTCCCGAGCACTGCAGTGAGGTGCGCTGTCGCACAAATGGAAAATAGCGAGACAGACAACAAGACACTGTGAAGAAGAAGGTGAGTTTATCTGTGCATCTGCCATTTTAAAGCCTGTATATCTTCCTGTACTATGCAGTGTAATAAACATGCAGAACCCTATTTCCAGTCCTTGTCGGTAGTGTTCTTGCCTGTATGTTTCGGATACCTACTTAACCATGCTACAATCATGTACTTTTGAGAGGACGATGAGTGATCCCGGTCTGTTATATTTCCAATAAAACACCGAAAACCGGTGGTGCTTGCTAATGCCAGTATTTTCAGTCCGCTAGCTGTACCACGCTTAATCTCATCTCTTAATTAAAGGTATGTTGCAATTGCTGTTAGCCATTTTTAAATAATCATTCCCCCGTCTCCTTTTAACGTCATACTTTTGCCGCTTTACTTCTGCCACCCTCACCTGACATACGATTTAAACGATGCGGCAGTGAAATAGCGCATTTTAAACAATTTCACAATTCATTAATACACGATTAATCTGATCAGGTAACGCAGTACCTTATAAAATCCAAAAACTGTCCTACTCTGATTCAGAATGACAGGTGGGAAACGAACATGGTCCGTTGTTTTACTTTTTAGAAAATTGCCGACCTTGGTTTTTCTGCCGCATTGCATTACCTCTGTCTTTGAATCGTTTTATTACTGTAATCGTTATTTTATGTCGGTCATGAGAGAGCAGCCATTTACTTATTTGCGCGATTGTGTCGACACTTATTTCCGTATTTTGCTATAGAGCAATTTCAGTAACGAGACTATCGAGTCTAATTAAAAGAGTAAAGGGAATGTTATTTGTTGCAGATACTCATACTGCACTCCAGAACCTATTTTATAATTGTTAGAACGTATCTTATAATTACATTTTTTTTAGCCGTTGATTCCTTAGTAACATCTCAGCGCCAGTAGGAAAGTACTCTATTTTGCTTGTTATGTGTTTTATTAGTACGTAACCCTGCAGGGGATCACACCCAGCGGATGCATGGTCAATGTAGTTGGATTGCCAGCAGTTAATTTGATATAGATGGATGTAAAGAAATGTACATCCTTAGAGGAATTGCTTATAATCTAGCCTGCGTATATATTTTTGTGTGACTCAAAAAAGCTAAAAATAAATAAAATAAAGCATTTGCAAGGCAGGGAGAAGCGATAAGGAAACTCAGCAACTGCTCAACACATTTTCTTTAAGGTACTTAAAAGGTCGCACTTTTTTGCATACTCTTATGTTTTATGTTTCCGTTTTACCATTCGTGCTTGGTAACTTTTTACTTGTGAAATGTGGGATTTCATTATTTACATTATACATATAAATATTTGGATAGTGTATTTACTGGATAAAATCCACTTCTCCCGAAATAATAAATGTAATGTCATACACTTTGAAATAACAGTAGGTTGCTGGGCCCCTGTGTACTTAACTTGATGATTTTTTTTTTCCATTTTTATTTGTAAGTTGCTGTTCCTTTGGTCTTTACACAACACCCACATGTATATTATGCACGCTAGAGAAGACTTGACAGTGTCAAATGGGGTACCAGTACAAAACAGGGTATTTATCATAGTATGCTATGATTAATCTTATTACCTGCCGTGTCTTAATCTGTTCATTTCTCATCAGTTTTTATCTTTTATTAATTTGGAAACTAGCACTTGGCCAAGGACCAGATGTACTCAGTGTTCGAAAGTGATTATTAAATGCACTGCTGCTAACCCTTCCCTGTCCCTGTCATCTCCCAGTAAGTGTTTGTTTCCATCGCCTCCCCTTCTCTCGCCTATAGTGAGGTCATCATTTGTCTTCTAAAAAGGAGGTTATCTTTTGGTTCTTGAGAGCATGCTGGAAGAATGTTCGCGTAGGGGTGAGTTTTTAGCATTTTTCTGAATCCTTTTTTTTTCTTCTTCTTCTTAGCAATGTTGCAGGAAACAAAGAAGCTGTTTCTTCATCAGTTTTTAACGGCTTTTAACTGGCACAAAAACATGAGAGAGAGAGGACAACCGGTTAGCTGCTTCGGAAAAAGAGTATTTGCTGTGTAGAGTTTCCCTACTATTATTGGTACTGTCAGTTTTTAAAAAAAGTCTCACTGTGCGCAAGTTTGGTGACAATAATTCTTCTGCACAGGCCCCAGTAGACATGAATGAAAGATTGCTCAATGGATGCTGTGAGCATCCTGCGGAGGGGCAATGGTTAAATGGGTAATTTTTATTTTTTTTTATATGCAGCCAGCCCCCCCCCCCCCCCATGTTCATTAGCAGAGAAGCATTTTAAAAGCTTGCAGTCTGGGCTTAACTGCATTTGAGCTAAACCACAAACACTCCCCCCTAGCTAGGCTTCTTCCACAAGAGTGCATGACTGCATAATTGCCAAGGTCAGGATTTGGGATTTTTTCAGTTATTGTCTTATTTGCCTTTTTTGGAATTCGAAATGGGGGTTATTCTTGAGAAATATTGGAGATAATTCCTTTTCTGCATGGCCAGGTTGTGTGTTTGGGGAGGCAGGGGTGCCGGTGAAGGCAGCGCCGTGACTCTGTGAGTAACAGCAGCTTGTTTCTGTGGTGGCATGTGTCTGCGTGCAGCTGTTCTTCAGAGATTTCTTAACTAGGTCAATTTCTTTATAATCAGCTGGATTTGGGAGAGGTGGGTTTTAATACATGACACAGTACTTGCAGAATGATCACGTTTCATTTCATTCGTTGTGCATAAAATGTTATCATTTTTACTCATGATGAGGTACACTGTATCAGTTTGTATTTAAAAAATATTTAGTCAACAATGGGTCAAACAAGCTTGTGATAATTAAGGGGAATTTCAACAGAATTTTCAGTGTTCTTTCTGTTAATCCGATCCACCACACATTCTGCACTTTCTAGCTGCGAGCTTTGGACACAAAGCATGCTGGGATATCCAGAGCTGAGCTCCCTCTGGCATTACATCATCTAGCTGGGAGGAGGGCACAGCAGGGGTGAAAGGTCACAGGTCATACTGAATGAATGCAGCTGTCCCAGCTGACCGCTCCAACGCTTGTACAATATCTCTTTATTTTTGTCATGTTCCACGCATTTTCACTCTGTTCCCAGCTTAGAGAAGCTGCCTGATGACTGCTTATAAAAGCATGTAGTATTTCCATATGCCCCATTATCATATGGATGCTGGATATTGACATGGACACAACCCCAACAGGGAAACCCAGCAATGTCTGATTCTTCGTTTACCCTGTTTTCATCTCTCACATGTTTGCATGTTTTTTTTTTTTTATTATTATTGTTCTTTTGTATTTTTGTGGGAAAATTTATGAAAATGCATCTATGAAGACATTAACTTTAAAAAAATATCCTTGCCCACTATCCACCCGCACAGTTATGGTTAAAAACAGCAGTTTCAGTCAGTACTTTATTCTCTAAAAAACAGACTTTCTTTTCAGGTTTGTTGTGCATTTTATGTTGTTATGAGAACCGTAGTCTTTTTAATACAAATCTTTTGTTTTCTTTTAGTTCATGACTAGCGGTTTAATTTCGTAAAAGTGTGCGTTAATTATGAAAGACAGTCAGCGAGTGGGTAGAAATGTCTCTATTGCGAGATTCTGAGGAGGGTATGTATATGGCTTTTTTTAACATTTCAGTGTCTTATCTGATCACTGTTCTCTAAAATTGTGCTTCTGGTCACAGAACCAGAGTAACTGAGAGTCGAGAACTCGGCAGCGGCTGGATCCCGCATGGCTAATTATTTCCATCACAGTCCTCCACTTTTTTTGTATTTTCTGTAACGTTTTAGGTGCTAGGTGGATGCCAGCCAGCCCTGCCGGGTTCTCACACACACTGGCCATCTCCAGGCCACCCAGCCTAGGGAATGATCAGTTTTATTTGAGCATCCATCAGCGTCACTGGGATGCAGGGAGAAAGACTGACCTCTGCAGGCGTCCGGGGGTTCAGCGCCTATAACCGGCTCCATTTCTTTGGTCCCCACAAGGGGAAATTCAGTTTTATAAAAATCTGTGACTGCAATCAAACAAAACTAAAAATGCCAAAAGGTTTGTATTTTGTTAGGTTACTTAAGGTTAAGTTTAGGGCTGGGTAGGGGTTGTCATTGTTGGGATTAGAGGATGAGCGTTTTGGCCATAGAAATGAATGGATGGGTCCCCACAGAGATATAAATATCTATTGTGTGTGTGTGCGCCTGTCTGTGTGTGTGTGTATTTGTGGATTAGGATCATATTACATTGTGGAGACCGAATGTCCCCTACGATGTAATAAAAACCTGTTTCTTTGACATTGTGGGGACCATTTTTCAGGTCCCCTCAAAGAACAGTGAATGGAATTAAAAAAGTAAAAATGCCAAAAGTATGTTTTTTGGTTACTTATGGTTAAGGTTAGTGCTGGGTAAGATTAAAAACATATATGAAAATGACAGTGTGCTTTGTCCCCCATATAGTTTAATGCTTAAAGCTTCATTTAGCTGGACATGTCTGTATCATATACTGTAGGTTTATACTTAAGTCCATTATTTTTATCTTTTGTACTTTAAATGGACACAATACAGTAATTATTAACAAAGTTTTACACTCCCTTGCAATACTTATTTCAAAAAATGTTTTTTTTTTTTTTCCGTTTACCGCAGAATTATGAACACTATTAAGCAGATAACTAGATAAACTTTGATGCCATAAGAGAATTATGCCTAGGAGACTCAGAAACTTTTTATGTCTTAAAACCACTGCTGGTACATATGCATGCATTCAAGAACAATACTTGCTGTAATTTACAATCTTGCAGCCTCTTGTTTTACTGTCTTCATGAAAGCCATATTTACGGTTAGTCCTGCTCATTAACTCCTCATGGTGCCAAGAGGGTGCATTTGACGAGCCTTTTCTTTCGTGCGATCCTTAAAAACAGCCCGTCCACCACCTTCCCGTGTCATGGTCAGGATCAGTCATATACCTCTTAATGTTACAACAGCTGTGTCTGAGGCGTGTGATCATTTCTGTGGGCAATCCTCTCTCCGCTGTCCTGTCCAGAGAAGCCATGGACGGCCCGGCTCAGGGTTCGCGGCCGTCCTCCGTGCCGCGCGCCCTGCTGCCTCCCGGATCGGTGGCGGCGGGAAGACAGCGGCGCCGGACGATGGACGCCCAGCAGCTGGCCCGGCTCCTGCAGCGGGTCCCAGGTCGCACGCTGCTCATCGACTGCCGCACCTTCTCGGAGTACAACGCCTCGCACGTGCTCAGCTCCATCAACGTCTGCTGCTCCAAGCTGGTCAAGAGGCGCCTGCAGCAGAACAGAGTGTCGGTCGGGGAGCTTCTACAGCCTGGGACCAAGGTGAAGGTAAAGGCCCAGGGCGAAGCCACCCCACACCTTGCCCTCTACCACTGCATGCGCTTCCCCCCACTCCTATCCCATGTGTTGTCCCCTAGCACCACACTGCTCTTCACAGCACGGTGCCTCTTTACACAGCGGAATCTGCGGAAAATTAATACCATCACGGAGGAGTTAGGCTCCAGCTCTTTGATGTTCAATGGAAACTTTGTCAGTAGGATGGTTTGATATGAAACAGTGGGGCAGACTTTGTTAGGCACTGGCAAGGCGCAGTGCAGCCCACCCCCCACTCCATTGGCAGAGCACCAGTCACAGCTCCCACATGGCAAAGACTTACATAGGCCACTTTGGATGTATGTACCGTCACACAAGCCTCTGTCACGTATTACATGCTGTAGTGAGTGTTGGAAAGCAGTCCGGTTCACTTCATGCAGCTTGTAGGTTTAAATAATATTATTATTATTATTTAAACGACTGGCCAAAGAAGTAAGACTGGTAGGGCTCTTAATCGCTGTGCCTTTGCGAAGGCCACTGTCTGACGTTTTGTCTGACATTGTATTAGCTGATCCTGTCAGCTGAGTAAGAACAGCTGATCCACAATGGAAATCTGGATGTGGACAATAGAATAATTGTTCAGAAATGGCAAGTTTAAAATTCCAGAATCAGATTGTGCCTTAAACTGTTTTAATTATGTTTTTTGCTCTGGTTTTTCCCGGTTATAGTTTGCAGACTGCGTCCATGTACTGTGGAAGTAGCGGCATTTAGACTGTGCCTGTTTACATGGAGTGCTCCGAAAGCTCATTACACAGTAATACCTGTGCAGTTACCCTTACCTGTGACTATGGAGTGCCGCCTGTTTTACCCTCAGCTAACCCATGTGCCGCTTGCTCTGTGTGAACATGAGTGGCTGGTACTCAGTCTTGCTCTGCGGGTGAAGAGTGAACACGGTCCCTCAGTATCATAAAGACGCGGGACTCTTGAAGATGCACCTCGAGCATTTTTGATTAAAGGTCTCTGAATAGTTCTCGGTTATCCTGACCTTAGTGGGAGCCTCGCAGCATCTTCTGTTCCTATGGTAACATAGCATGAAATTTAACATGAAGACATGCCAGGCCACCTTAATGCATTTCATTCTTATCTTTGGCCAGTTTCTCCACGCAGAAAAGCTTCAGTTAGGGCGCAGTTAGCTGAGGAGGAGGTAACAGGTGAAAGTCATATTTGATGGATTTTATATATAATATATAAATCCTGATAAATGCTGTTGGTTTCCCTGTGTGATGCGGGCAGATTTCTGCATCACACAGAGGGCTCTGCTCTGCATTCATGTATGTATTCGGCTACATTTCCAGGAGCTTTCTTGAGTCATGTTTAGCAGCACCGGCCCATCTGCGTGTGATATAGCCCCGCGATGCTCTCCCGGATCTCGCTCCTCATTCCCCCTTCTCCCCTCCCCTCCCTGGGCCTGTCTGCAGCTGACTCCCTCTCATTACCTCCCTGCCATACAGGATAATGCCTGCGATTAGTGAAAGGCTTAACAAGGCTGGCGGTATTCGGTGGCGGTTTAGGCTAGAGGAGGACTCTTTGTGATTGGGTAAGCATGACATCACCCTCTTTTGTGTAGCCGCTGGCAGCATGCACGTGAGGCACGTGTGAAGCGGCTGCAGGGTACTGGTGCGAGCCTCCCAATTGCTTTGCGTTCATATTGAATTCATTATCAGCTCCAGCTGCCTCTGAGTTCCCTGCCTCCTGCCCTGTGCATCTGGATAGCCTCCAGGCTCACTGCAGTGCTGTGCTAGATAGGCAGTTTAGGAAAATGGATGGGTAGAATGAATGCAGTTATTCTGTAATAAACAGTAGTCCTCATGGCCTTGCTTTTGCTTAACATTATTGTAGCTCTCTGACCAAGGACCCTAATCCCAGTTTTTTCAGCTAGTTGAAGTGACTTGTCTGCAGATGCATTTGCAGTGTCACATCAGGGCACGTCCGCAGCAGCGGCCACCGTGACGAGCTGGCAGATGCTCTCAGCTCCGTTGTGAGTGGCGTCTCGGTTCAGCGAATCGGACACAAGCATCTTACTCTGTAGCGTGCCTCTTATTCTGGGTCTATCGTAGGCTGCTGAAATGAACAATGGCGGCTGCCTTGGAGGATCACTGGTAATTGGCTGGACAGGATGACACCCTGCGTTCCAAAATGACTCCAGAGAAGAGGCTTTAACGTATAGGCGCTGCTGTGATGAAATGCCCACACACCTCAGTCACAGGGCCAGCGGGGTGCAAACAGACCCCCTCTAATATGTGGTGGCCCCTTGGGGAGCTGGAGAGACTCCATAATCGGTGGCTGAGTAAATAATATGTGTTTCCAAACACAGACATAAATGTCTGTTTGTCATTTCAGTTAACCTCCAGAATCCCCGCATTGTTTTCCTGTCTATGAAAGATTTCCTTCATTCAGGAAAGCGGGGTGAAGTGGTTATTAATCGCCGTGCTCACTCTGCATGCAATGTGCAGATCTAGTGTATTGTGCAAGGGAGGTGTCAGGTCTGCGCAGGTGTCAGGTCTGCGCAGGAATGAGGAACCGAGTCTTCATTCCAACCTAATCTTGCTCACTGGGTACTAAGATCTGAGGTGATCCGGCCGATATTATGAGGATGGGCCTGATTGTGAATGTAAAGCACTAATTGTGAATTACGGCCCCAGGGCTGCGTTCAGATGGGGAGCAATCAGACCTGCGCAGTGAGGGTGCTGACTGCAGGGGATCCACCATCGGATGGGACCTGTGAGACTGGAAGTAATACTGTAAGCCTTGGGGGAACTGTGCTGTGAAAGGTGCTATAAAGACAAGTTGAACTATATATGGCATGTGTGCCTGAGGGAACCACTGTGTGTTTGGTTCTTTCTGCTTCTCTTTCCCTTTCATTCAGTTCTGGTCAATGAATATTTGTTTAAAATGCATTACTGTTAGACAGAAATAGCAATTCGGTCATCAAACTGAAAAAACGGTGATCAAAGTTATGTAAGTGACAGCAAAGAAATAAAATAAGTGTTAAAATTAGAGAATTAGATCTGTGTATGGGGCGGCATGGTGGTGCAGTGGTTAGCACTGTTGCCTCACACCTCTGGGACCCAGGTTCTGGTCTCCGCCTGGT
>JABFEA020000010.1:25092140-25104450 GCA_019775915.2 Cyphomyrus plagiostoma | reverse complement strand
GGCTGCCTGAATTTACATTGGGGTGATGCTTTCCTCTCACGCATTTCTAATGGTTTGGATAGAATCACATCTAGTTTCATTCTTATAGAAGTTAATCTGAGTGTTGCCTCATAGAGACACTTTCTGCATGCATTTATCGATTGCCGGAGTAGGTCAACCGAGTCCTTTGTATTCTTCCCTTGCTCCCAGCATAAACTGCTGCATAGAGATGCTCCAGTCAATCTGTCATATGTGTAAGTCCATAAGACCAGCAGGATGTGTGGGTACTGTGCTGTAGCTGCTGAAGCTGAACGTGGGGCCTTGGTTCGCTTCCAAGGATGGGTCTGTGGCGCTGGACCGCGTGGCTTCATCGAAGAAGTTTCTTCGTGGCCAGCAAAATGAAACACAACAGGGGGTCAAGGTCCATTTAGCAACAGCAGATTACAAGAAGAAAACACCCAAAAATGATGTATGTGGGGTGGAGACTTTCCCTGATGTTATGCAGTACCCAGGGCTGACCTGTAAAACAGTAATAGGGCAGATAATGCACCCACAATTAGCCCTCGTTGCATTAAGGTAGATACCTAAAATTGAAAGATTTGGTGTTGTAAAGATAAACATTTGCATGATGTCAATGCGCTACATTTAGCCATCCTTCCATTGCGGATATCCAGTGAGAGTCTTGATGAGCCTAGAGTCTATCCCAGGAACCATTAGGCACAAAGGCAAGGGGGTCCCTGGACAGGATGCCTGTCCATCACAGAGCATGTATGGACTATGTTTATTTGGATAAGCTTTTAATAATCTTTTCAGTAGAAGTTTCATAGCCTTCCTTATAATGGATGAAAAAGTTAAACATAGTCATACCATGCTCTAGCTAGGATTTAGACTGTTACTAATGTCATGACAGTTGTTCTTCAAATGTCAGCCACCAGCAATACCTCAATAATTGCTGCTAATGTGGTGTTTTATACATGAAGTATGACAAAAATGGAAACTGGGGCTTTCATTAATCCACAGTTCTTACCATCTGTCAGTGTTTCGTGCAGAAATTGGGATTCTGTGTTTTAGCGGGATGCCCAGAGCGGCTGGCCCACATTACTGCTGATTTGCGGTTGTGTCAGACACCCTGCGCCGCTGTAGCTGCCCATCCCCGGGCTCCATGCTGCCAGCCAGGGCAGCGTCCCGCTGACCGCAATTACACACTGCTTTAGTGAGCAGGAAATGAAACACTCTGGAAAAATCTGTCAAGCTTTAAGCCTGTTTTGCTGTGTTGTTTCATGTCAGCAGTGTCACCACTGCGATGGTATAATTGTGAATGCAAATACTGTGATATCATGATGCAGACGGGCGAGGCTCGCATTCTATTTTATGCCTCAGATTCTATTTATTTGCAAGTTTACTATGCATCTGCTGAAGCACTGCAAACTAAATCTCATTGTACTTACAATGACAATAAAGCATCTTTATCCTACAGACTGGATTCTCAGTGTTGGCTTTAAATGGGCCCGCTTACTGTCCCCAAGAGTACTGCAGGATCTTTAATCGCATAGTGGTCCTTATGTGCTGTTGGTCTGAACATATTATCTATACATTGCTCTGACTCAGAGTGGGTCTTTACAACCTGTTGCTCTCTGAGCACATAGCTCTGTCCTTACAAAGCAGCACCACGCAAAACTAATGTTTCTGGTCATTTCTTATTGTTTCAGCTGCGTAATTCCTTAACTGTCTTACCTTCCCTCTTTTACAACACTTGTTTGGCACTGCTTGTACAAGCCAATGTATCATAAAATATCCATCCATATACTGTAAAATAGTATTTCAAAGAAATTATGGATTCAATTGTTGTATAAATATGTATCAATTGTTAACACATTGTTTTTTTTAAAAAAATAAAACAAATATTAATTGAGAGATTGTGGTTCTTCACAGTAACCAAATATTATCAAGAGCATCAGAGCCTGGTGTGATCATTGAAAAGATCATCCACACACACACTATTCTCATCTAAGTGTACAGTTTTGTCATTGTATATCTGTATATATCATATCGATATTACTGCAGGAAGGCCAAGCAGTCGTCTATGTATAAACTGGACTGGTTTTTTGGTGTATGAAAGGCCTGCTTCCCCTGTATATAAACTCGACTGGTTTTTGGTGTATGAAAGGCCTGCTTCCCCTGTATATAAACTCGACTGGTTTTTTGGTGTATGAAAGGCCTGCTTCCCCTGTATATAAACTCGACTGGTTTTTTGGTGTATGAAAGGCCTGCTTCCCCTGTATATAAACTGGACTGGTTTTTTGGTGTATGAAAGGCCTGCTTCCCCTGTATATAAACTTGTCATTGGCACTGAGCCCTCTGAACCTGGGGGGCTTTATCCATGCAGCCTTTCCAGGCACTGGTCCTCGATGGGGTTTCTGCCCTCTCAGATCTCCCAGCACCCTCCGGTGCTTCGTGGAGCCTTCATCGACAGAGGTTGGCCTTCTTTGCCCCCACCATGGCTCAGCTTTCCCCTTCCTTTCAAAGTAATTCCAGGGGCTGAGCAAAGACAGAGAGGGATGTGTTATATAAATACACAGGTTAGCTGCTTTGAAATCTGTTACCACTGCAGGCCACTTATATTTACACAGAGACTTGCGTCACCGAGCTGGACGGCTGCCCCTGGGTTCGCACCCTCATGAGGACAAGGGGCATCTTGTCCAGGGAGATTTAGTGTTGAAGGAGTCGTGCATTCTGGGAGGTGTAGGCCTGGAGGTCCTTGCAGCCTTTTTCCAAAATAAGTAATGCCTTGGAGAAGAGTCATTTTATCTGTTGAATCTGAACATTTTCCTGGCAGGAGAGGCACTCTGTTTCCCAAAAGTCAGGAATTGTGGCTGCTTGCTCCTGCTTGTGGGGAAAAGCAAGAGCTTAAGAAAGAAGGTCATTGAAATCAGATTAATGGAGCGATTTCAAATTCAGGCTTTCAGTCAGTGCACACTGTCTGCCTAATTAGGTCATATTGTGTCTTGAAAGTCCTGATTTATTTAGCCCAGGCTGATGTCAGCTTCAGGCTAGGTGTGTGGTAGGGAAGAACGCATCTGTTTTTCCCTCTACAAAAACAATGCCACAAATAGACGAGCGACACAGCTTCCTGATTTTTCTTCCCTTTTTTATGGATGGCTTGCGTATCCCTTACTAACTATAGTTTTGCATGTATGTTTATCCACATTACTGAAGTCTTGGCTGACTGTTAGTGAGTCATTCTCACAGTTTAATTTCCTCTTTCTATTTTTAAGGGTTTTTCAATAAACAATGATTCCTTAACTGACTGAGGCGAAATCAGGCAGCCCTTTGAGCTTCTCTACACTATTGACTATGTGTGAATTTATGAATATTCTGAGTGGCGCATGCTGTTCTCTATCTCCGCTCCGCTCTGAATGGGTGACTTTTCGGACCCTCTCACACAGCTCAAACCTGCATCCCACCCTGGGTCTTACGGCCCTGTGTCATTCTCTCCCTTTTTCTTTTAAAGAGATGAAAATAGGGCCGGGCGCCCAGTACCAGATGCCTCCTGCATGACGTGATCCCTCCGCATTCCGCGTGCTCTCAGCAAAGCGGCGCTGACTGTTCTCTAACCTCGGCTGTCTTAAAGGGGCCACGCACCCATGGACTGGGGCCCGTCTGCTGGGACCTGTCCATCCTGGCCAGGCCCTAGCTTGGCAGCCATAGCCTGTCCACCACTAGTGCCACGCTTTTGCGAGTGGCTGCTGAAAAGTGTGGCGTCCTGTGCTGAGGCCCCCAGCCGACAGCGCAGTGGCAGTAATGTGATGTAGTATCAGGCAGTGATATCATACATCACTGAGGATTCTGTGAGGGCTTTGGCCCAAAGCTTTGTGTGTCACAACTGGGAACATTCCAGCATAACGTGACAGGCGCGCCATGATTGCCATAGAGTCTGCGTGCTGAGCCTGTGTTTTTACTGTGAGTCAGAGGGAGAGTCATTGTTTTAAGGCCCCTGAATGTTCTGAAAATCCCACCCGCCTTCCCCATGACAGATTCAGTTTATCTCATGAAAACTGTTTGCTGTGAAACAGATGAAGAGCCTCAGTATAACAGGGGTTGGTGGGTGGGGAGGGGGATGGATTCAGGAGTGACTTCAGGACATGGAGCGGAAACCTTGCCCAGCTGCCAGAGGCTGAAAAACTATAGCCTTCCCCCCACATTTGGGAACTGGAAATAGAACGGGATCTCTGGGAATTAGCGGCGCATGTGTGCTATCCTCACTTTGTTGCTCGTGCGACTGTTACTGGGGCAACACAAACACGGTTAACATACCGTCTTAAAATGGAAGTGAGATTCTGCCTGACAGCTGCACTGAAGGCAGCATCAGGACACTGGCCATCTCTGACTCGCTGGCCTCTCCTGTTTCCTCTGAGACAATAATAAACAGAATAACTGCAGCCCCCAGCAGCAAAAAAATCACCCGCAGCAGCCTCCCGGGACAACAGCAGCAAAATAAAGCAGCCCACCCCTGTGATAGGGAGGCGGTCACCTCACAAACCTGTGATCTGTCTGCAGGTTGCATGTCCCTCTGTCACATGTTATTCCAGAGTGTACCCCAGCCCTGTGCCCTGTGCTGGACTGGCATCCTGTGCAGGGTGTACCTGTGCCCTGTGCCCTGTGATGGACTGGCATCCCGTCCAGGGTGTACCCCAGCCCTGTGCCCTGTGATGGACTGGCATCCTGTGCAGGGTGTACCTGTGCCCTGTGCCCTGTGATGGACTGGCATCCCGTCCAGGGTGTACCACAGCCCTGTGCCCTGTGCTGGACTGGCATCCTGTCCAGGGTGTACCCCAGCCCTGTGCTGGACTGGCATCCTGTCCAGGATGTACCCCAGCCCTGTGCTGGACTGGCATCCTGTCCAGGGTGTACCCCAGCCCTGTGCCCTGTGATGGACGGGATTTCAGTCCAGGGTGTACCCCAGCCCTGTGCCTTGTGCTGGGCTGGCATCCTGTCCAGGGTGACGCATGTTATTGTTATATCTTCCCTGTTTAATATAGTGAGCCTTCCTTGCCCCAAATTAGATGATGCACCTTTAATAAAAGTTGTATATTTCAACCTGAAAAAGTGAATAAGAGACGTGTCCCTTAGCATCTTTGCTGCCTGCTAGCCACAATGTAGTATTGCAATGCGTTGCAGCTGAAGCATGGTTAAGGATCAGGAGGAAAGTCTTCATGCACCTCCTTCCTCCTCCGTTGTCGTTCACATTCGACGATGCAGCCAAACACTCTTTCCTCGATAAAGACCTGACATTTCCCATCTCTGATGGCAGGCTAAATTTGGCCTTCCAGTCTGTCGCTATACCCCTCTGTAGTGAACAATGGCCAGTCATTGTCATCATTTCAAGTATTCCAGACAGTTCCCATATCCCTCCCTCCCCCCACCGGACACATATGTTCTGTAGCTTTGTAAACAGATGCAAACTAGCCTTTGACAAAACCCCCTCCCTTCCTTGGCTTCTGAAGGCCCCGCGCATTCCTTGTGGTGTAAACACGCTGTCCCTTATGCGGTGACTTCCCACCTGCCCTGCATTCTCCCAGCCTGCCTCACCACGTGTCATCTGTACTACCCGCTACTTCCTGGTTCATTAGCCCGCCTTGGAATAAATGATATCCTCCCATGTGAATGGGCAGAGCAGCACCGTTCTTAAAAAGCAGCAGTCACGTGATGCCACGCAGTGTGTTTGAGGGTTAGGGTTAGGATTAGCTTTAGGATTAGGTTAGGGTTAGGTAAGTCACACACTGCACTTGTCCTCAGAGGTTTTCACACAGAGGCTGAATCTGCCTCTTTCACCTTCAGCTTTTCAATGTTGTTGCCGGAATTTTTACTTGCCTCGTTTTATTTTTTTTTTAGGTTTTATTCTTCCAGTGCTACTTGATTAAATATAATGTGTGGGGTTGTGAAGCACTTATTTAAAAGCCTGAAGTAACGAGGTCATGCCCTGTTGTGCGAATCAGCGGGTGACTCCTTTCCTGTGGTGCTGCCAGCTTGGTGACATCATTGCTTTTCAGGTCACTATGGTCACAAAGTGGGACAAAAGCTCATGGAGGTTTATTTCATCTGCTGCTGTGAAGCTGGTCTACCTGCTCACTGCTCAGCATCCCGCCTCTCCGTCTTCACACTAGCTATCCAAGTAGGCAATCATTGCTGGTCTGGGATCAGGAGGCCTCACTCCCTGCTGGTGACCTCAGGAAATGGGCCTGGTGCAGGATAAGACGAGGACAGGGAGGCTGTCAGCTTTTCCAAAGAGTGATGTAATGGTGGGGAGAAGCAGGCTGGCTCACAGACACAATGCTTCTGTTTCTTGCCCTGTAGGGGTATGACGGGCCTCTCTGTACCTTACAAGGTGTTTGACGTTATGGGCTGGACACTCAGTTCCCAGTCATACTTCTCCCTGCCAGGTTCCCCACTGCATGCCTGTAGTAGTGTTTTATATACAGTGCAAATAGGAAATGCCGACTGATAATTATATTTTGGGATTTTATACCCTAAAGGGCTTAATGAATATTGATTGAGCCAGAATCCCTCACTTTTTAATTATTTTTTTTCTTTTTAGTAATTTCACAGTACACCCGTTTAGCTATTAAAACCAGGAATTACTCATAAGCACAGCAGGGATCTTTATTTTTCATTTTTCTTAATTGATCCCTGGCTATCTCAGCAGGGTGTGAGGGTCGGATTTCTCGGCAGGATTCATGGGGCCTGGTTTGAGTTCTGAGGCGTGCGGATGGCCACCTTGCAGGCAAGCCTTTGAGATCATGTTACTGGACATCATTTCCAGAGATGCATTTGCAGACTCCTGTGGAGGGTGCCCCATTCCTGTCTCATGGCTCCCCAGCACTCTTAGACAGCCTGGGGCCCCAGAACTCTTATACTTTGTTTCTGCCAACACAGAGCCGGTGCTGGGTTGGTTCTCACTTGATGCCTTTTGAGATTCCTGCCCACGTTTCCAACGGTTTTGAAAAAGAACGGAACGGAAATTCCGTTACGCAGGTGGAAGTGAGAGTAAAGGTTCATATGTATTCCTCTTTTTAGATTTATTTTGATCTGCTTCAAATTCAGACAGTTTTTATAAGCTGTTTAACTGAACAAATCAGCCAGTTCTTCCTGCAATAGGCTCTAGTCCCCTGGGGCCTCTAACCAAGACTAGTGCTTAGAAGATGGATGGATTATCGTACAGCGTGCTGCCTACCGGCCACCTGGCACAGTAGTTCTCGTCACATGTGGTGTATTTTGCCATCTGACTCTGACGTGCCCCTTGCAGCAGTCGTGGAAGCTGCTGATGACGTGACCGTCTGAGGTGGCAGTAGCCTGGAACCGCTGCTTTGTTGTGGTAGAATCGCCCCCGTCCCCGTGGCCTGTTTCCTTACTTCCACCTCATTTTTATGGTGACGTCTCTGTGGACACTGACAAGGAAGACCGGTTGAGCTCTGTGGGTGTGCTGTGCAGCCTTTTGGCTTCCACACTGCCCCAGTGCCCCTGTAGTCCCATGGCTGGCCTCTAGGGTCTCACTGGTGGTAACTGCAGAGCAGAGGCCAGTCTTCGCTCTGTGGAAAGACCCTGGCTTAGTAGCGGCCTGACGGTGCTCATTAAAACCTTCATAGCAAGTTGCCCTTGGAGAATTTAAAAGCCGTTATTCCCTGAGGTCATCTCCGCCTGGGACGCATTTATTACCCACCCTTAGGTGTGTCTCCTCTGAGAGAGGTCTTTCATATTTGTTTCAGTGGAAGGAAAGCCCCCAATGACTGGCTGTGTGTTTGCTGTTCTTACGTTATTCGACCGGACATAAGCCTGGCAAGTAGAAAGGTCACAATGACATCAGGAGCAGGGTATGTAATGGTCAGCGGCGGCACTAAGTGTCCAGGCTGGGTGAATTCCCCCTTTTATCTATAACACATTCTCTCTCTGCTCACTGTTTGACGTCATTCTCTTTATTTAGTAGCTGTCTTGTGCCTGTACATCCCAAACCTGTTTTCACAGGTGCCCTGACCTCGGGGTCTCTGCCTCAAGCCTAATCGCTATGCTGGGCAGCAGATAACAGGAGACATCCGCGCTTTACCGTAAGGATCCTGCCACAAGTTAAATGGTCCAAGAGCACCTGAAAGACTCATGGAAAAACATCTGGTGAATAGGCAGTTGTTTCTTAACTGCTGTATCATTTCTGCGCCATGATGTGCTTGGAAAACAAAATTAGTCTATTTTGTACTTAGTTCTACCATAGGTACAAAGTGCTGCTCTGGGCACAGACCTTGAGAACAGTGGTCTGCTTATGTCTAACTTGAGTTTAAAGGACCGACTAACAGGGATCTCCTTTAAAAAATGTGTCGTGAAAGATTTTGTAATAGTTTTCATGGTCATAATTATTTGAGTTGTCAGAGCTGAGTGTTTCCCGCTGGATTCTGTGTACTGACTTGTCTGAACTGGAACCTGCTCACTGGTTCATTTTCATTTGAATGATGCGTAAGTACAGTAAGGGGGAAGAGATCCAAAGCCTTTGGAGAGTTGTAAGCCGCTGATAGCGGTGTTTTAGCTCTCTGTGAGCCTGTAGCTGTGAGTTTTCATCTTTATTTAGGTGCGGAGGGGAAAACGGTTTACATGGACCGCACCTGTTCTGCTCTGCTGTGTTCTGGGCTGCGACAGGAAGGCGGGCCCCAGTGTGGGGAATTTCGGGTGACTTGTCTGCTGTGTGATCAGTGAGTCATGTAGCTTTCAGGCCATGAGCTCATTCTCCACAGATCGCGTCCCGGAGCAGCGCAATCCTGCGCTTTGTGAGCCAGTTCGTTAGGGCTGTGACAGTTGAGTCCTTTCAATGGGCTTTGGTTACTGCAGCAAAGCTCCTGGACATAAACATGGACCTTTTTGTGTGGAGGTGCAGCGACTCTTGCATGCACTGTGGCCAGTGAATGTCAGAGATTTATATAGTCAATTAACACCTTAACGCATGGTTTTTAAAATATATCAGAGAAACAGTAAGTGTTTCCACGTTAGAATTTACCTTCATATCGTAGGAGCTTTTGTCCATAGTGACATACAAGTGAGGATTGAAGAGCAGAGTCCGTCAGTGTCCGTGGAATAATTGGGGTCATGGGTCTTATTGAAGGACCTATAAGTGACCACTCTGACAGCCACGGGATTTGAACCAGCAACCTTCTAACCACAGGCACAGAGCCACACGTTGGCCCAGATAATTCTAACTTGCAGGGTATAGATCAGAACTACAGGGCTTGAATCGTAGGCCTGTACTGTACACACCAACCATGTAGTCCTGCTATCCGTATGACAGCGCGTTAGGGCCAGTCACATGATACCTGTTTGCACAGGGATCCGGAGCAATGACATCATGCCCATGGTATGTCAGCTGTGCATGGTGCCTGCATTACATCACTGATGCAAGTACATATTAGTTGCTTGTTACCAATACCTTGACAACAACAGTAACAAGAGAGACATGACACTTCTCAGTCCAGTTTTAGCCGGCTGTAAATCACGCCCCCCCTGCCCAAGCTTGTTCTTAACCTCCACCAGCCCCCTCTCCTTTTCTTGCCATGCCCTCTCACACCCCCTGCAGATGGGGCTGTAGCATATCTTGCTTTGATGCCATGACAACGGTGTCAAGTACCATGTCCATTCTGGGCTAGGTCCATTCCCCCCCGGCTTCTTACTGCTCCACATCTCACCATGTGGGGAATGTGTTCCAGAACCACCTGTTCACTACCTCTGACCCCAGTGCCAGAACACAAGGGTTTAATCAGCTACCCCCACTTATTTTCTATTATTTTTTCTATTATTTTGGGTAATATAAGTAGTTGTAATTGTCATGACCTGCCTGTCCGATCCTCTTGTGTGCCACGCCCCCTAATTAACCACATACGCAACCCCGATTGTGACCAGCTGTTTTCTGACAATTTGATTCAGTTTGAAGTCCACGTTAGAGTCTATAACCCCAGGTCTGTCATTGACGTTTTGATGTTACATGTTCCTGTGTCCTGCATTTGGAGTGATTCCAAATAAACCCTTCAATCCTGATTCCTCGTCTCCCTGTTGCTGCTTCCGTGTCAAGCAGTCATAAAGTAATGGTGACTAAAAGGTGTTATTTCATGTCTAGAGGGCTCTAATAATGTTAAAAACCATATTTAGAAGGTCGTAAACAGGTTTCCAGGCACAAACTACGACAATATTCGATTTATAAATAAAGAATCCTACTTTGCGGATTTCGCCTATTGCGGGTTATTTTTTAGAATGTAACTCCCCGATTAACAAGGGACCACTGTATACTGTATACCCTTCCCACAAGGCATTGCCATTTTTTCAGTTTTACTACTGTTGTGATACAGTTATTGTTACTGTTATGTAGATTTCAGTAATGGGTACAGGTATTTCAAAGTTAGATTTTAAGGTCCAGGATGGAACGGTGGGTTCTGAAGGAGACATCAGGCCACGATTCATACATTAGATTATCGTTATTGAGGTTATTCAGCACAATGAAGGACCTTTTGGGTTGTTTTATTTCTTGTTATAACTGCTTGTGGCAAAGAAATGTTTGTATTATTTGTGCCACATAGGCTTCTGCTTGACATATTTTGGTTGTGCCATCACGTACTGTCCTAAAGGGAGTGTTAGTCTTGGGACGCCCAGCAGTGACCATTAGCAGCCAGAGGCAGCCATAGGGCCGCCTCCTCAGAGACTGGTTCACATGCTTTCATCTGTTTGTTGTTGGTGCTGTTTTGTTAGTAGAAGACTAACTACTCCAACTTTTCCCAGTATTTTCTAGATACTGTTCGCATGATTCTGTCTGTTTCTCATGGGACTGCACACTTTTGGTAGTAACAGACCCAGGATGCATTTTTACTTTGTTTTAGTCTGTTTTGCTGCCTTTGTTTTCACCCCCCTCTCAGAGTAGCAGTCCCAAACACCACCATTCTGAGGTCAGAACAGCTGCTCTTAATGCATGTCCATCCTCATCAACGCCTCTTCATACTGGTGCATGTCTGAGGAACTCGTGGGTCTCCTTCAGAGCTCTGCAGGTGATAGGCTGCAGTCTTCAGTTCATTCTACATGTGAGCTGATAGAATTTGAAATTCGGGACCTTCTCTTTGGTCCCTAGCCTCACTGACCTCCCATCCCCCCCCCCCCGCCCACAAATAAACCATGTTGTAATGGATTCTAGTTCACGACTGAAACATACTCCTGTCCAAAACAGGGCGGCTCATTAGGGACGTGGCAGTACATATAAAGCTACTTGGATGGGTAACTTGAAGCGATACACCTTAGTTTCCTGCTCTGGGGTTATGCTACCGGCCTGGAGATCTGGAACCGGACAGCATCTGATGTTCATACGTATTCTGGTCTTTTCGTCTGCCTGCATCAGCAGCACCTCATCTCTGCCCAGGAGGATCAACCTGTCCTTGGTTCTCTCCTCAGCGGCAGCTCAGCGTTCTGGCCGAGCCTCACCAGCACGGTTGAGCCACGTTAGGCTGCTGGTGGCTGCCGGCTAGTTGTAGTTTTGTTTGTATACACGGTGAGGCGGCCCAGCGGCTGCCCGTGTAGAAATAGAAGCAGAAGGCGCAGTGACGCTTGCCAGCTATTTACGGCTCCCGCTGACACACGGCCACGCCAGATAATTTAAATGATGTGAGACGCCCCCCCCCCCCCCACCTCACAGCCTCTAAGTAGAGCTGGAATTCTAGCTCATGCTACTTCGCCCAGGATCTCAGAGTCTGTCTATCGGATTACACCGAGTCTCGGGGGGGCCTCCCAGGAACAACCTTGAAAAAGGCTGTGGGGAGGCGGCCAGAAAACGATGCAGTGCAGCAGTGTGGCCAGCAGGATGTGCTAATGCTGCCGATGACATTTCTGATTGGCTTTGTGATTGTAATTATTGTAGTAATGGAGTCCATTCAGAAGAGCCAGCAGGAAATTAAAATGAATCCTGCTTATTATTCAGATGCATTATCGCACTGTAATCTGTCAGTGTGCCCTTGGTCTAGCTGCTCTATGGGCCCTCTGTGGAACAGATGAATAATAGCAGACTGAGTGAATATTGGTTACCTTCCTTGGCCACAGTTCATAAGAATTGCAATTAAAGATTGCCTTTGTGTGATGCACACCCATCAGATATCAATAAATGTAATTAAATATGCTGTTCTTTGCTGTGGAGGCCCAAATCTGAGCTTTGCAATATTTTTGGAAGTAGCAGTTGCATTTGGAAGTTTGAACATAAGATAAGATAAGATAATCCTTTATTAGTCCCACAAGTGGGAAATTCTCTTTGTCACGGCAGAAAGTGGACAGT
>JABFEA020000010.1:25071915-25086826 GCA_019775915.2 Cyphomyrus plagiostoma | reverse complement strand
ACACACACACACACACACACACACACACACACACACACACACACACACACACACACACACACACACACACACAGGAGACTGGCTTTGTGTCACCCTCTTGGAGTATTTATGAGCGAGATGACGGGCGGATCATCCTGTATGTTTCTGCATTTGATCTCCTCTCTGTACGGTTACTGTGTGGTTCCATGGGTATCGCCGAACCTTAAGAGCTCACAGCTTCCACCGTAAGCTTTTCCTGAGTTGTGTGACATCACCGTCAAGCGACCATCACAGTAGGGATAGAAGCCCGTCGTGGATGTAATCGACTTAAATCTCTGTAAACCGCCATTGACTGTGTTTAAAAAAAGGCAGTTTAAAGTGCAGCGCTGAAATGGATGGGAGTGGTGGGAAGCGAGGCCGTGGCTCAGGGCCCGTCCAGGGGAGGGTGCAGCCAAGGAGCCTGTGTGTCAGCATGTGCGTGGGGACACGGTCGCCCTCGTCCAAAACCGACAAGGCAAGATCCTGCCTGTCAACCAGTAATGTTGAGAGATGATGTCATGCCCTGTGGCAGCTGCCATTAATAGCTGGGAATGGGCAAGGTTTGCTGCTCTTAAAGGGCCAGTCCCCAGAATAGCAGTTAGGAGCCCTCAGGACAGTGCTGTAACTGTACCTAAAAACCGGTTTCACCATCTGTTCAATCCTTTATGTTAGTCCAGTATGTTTATTCATGTTTATTGAAATCTTAAAAGGCTGGGTAGTGAAAACAATATTAACAAATTATACTGTACATTTCCCCAGCACATCCCACTGAGCGGTAGGTTTGGGCTTATTCTCAATATCTTTCTGTTTTATGTAAAAATAACATGATTTGCATCATTGACTGGTTGTTGTTGTCAGTGGTATTCATTATGCAAACAGACTTACTCAGCCTCAGGGCTAGTAGGTATGACCTCATGGGTATCACATCCTCTCTGTGTGTGCACCTGCCTTACAAAATAGCCACTGATGAGGTAGTGTTTTCAAATACCTGTTTACTCTTACGCATAGCCATTGTTGTTTAGAGGGTTTAACAAAGTAGAAGACTATGTCTTAAAAAGTATTTAAGCTTAATTGGGGTTAAAAAAAAAGCTTGTAACCAAGGCAAACAAACCCAAGTAATTCAAAACACTGAGGTAAGTAATTATTAAAACCACTGTTTATATCGAATGTCAGCCAGAGAGCTGGCTTCCGTAATGCCTGCAGCAGCTGTGTTCTGAGCATTTGCAGGCCCCCGTGGGAGTGGCTCCCAACAAGTGGGGCCCCGGAGCCCAAACCGAGGGCATCAGATGAAATTCTGTGTGACCCATCAGCAGTCCAAATCTTTGTGGATTTCCCCGTTTTGTCGTTTCTCCCAAAGATGTCACGCCTGCCGTTAAATTCTTAGAAGTGACTTTAGTGTTTTTTTGTAAAACGTGCTTGGTTTTATCTATGACTTTATTCTGGATCCCCTTATATCACTGAATAAGATCTGGAATAGTGAGTGTGCACAAAAAAAAATTTTTATAGCACAGGGCATATTTCACAGAAATGGATCTTATCTGCTTAGAGGTGCTGAGAACTTTGCTTGAGGAAGCCCTTTCGTGTCAGCGCAGTGTTTGCCTTTCTGGTTGAAATCACTCTCATGTTCCCAGAATTCAGCTGCATGCAAACAGCACCAGTGAATCACCAGATGACTCGTTTGTAAAATTACCTAACCTGACAATAACCCTTAAATGACTGCCGCTCCCTCACCTCACTGCTTCCAGTGTATTTATGTACCATTACGTGGCTTAAGCCCGATCCGGATTTCCCTGAGGGACTTTTGGTGATATGACATTTACATCTGTCAACTGGAGCCCCAGCTATGTGCCTCAACCTGCAGTGGAATTTAAACTTTTGCAAGCCAGGCTTTTTTTTTTCTTGTCATCAGTTATTGATAGATTATTCTAAGAAGAAACAGACACTTGATAGTTTTACTAGCAATGCTTGCATATGAATGCTATCTCTAGTTTCCCATGTCCTCGGGGATTAACGCTGCTTTTCTGCCTCTGCCCTGCAGGTGGCTTTGCAGCCTTCTCCTCCTGCTTCCCGGGCCTCTGCGAGGGCAAACCCACTACCATCCTTCCCATGAGCCTCTCTCAGCCCTGCCTTCCGGTAGCCAACGTGGGCCCCACACGCATCCTGCCCCACCTCTACCTGGGCTCACAAAAAGATGTCCTCAACAAGGTGAGGGGGGACCTAGACAAGCCTTTATGGGAGCTGTGTCTTGCGTGTTTGCCCAGTCAGAATATCCCATGTGTGATTAATCATTTACAGCTGGTTTTACTCTGCAGTCTGTTGTTCAGACACATGCAATTAGTAGCAATGAAGGAGTTTTCTCAGTGTATGACTGCATTGCTACACACCTTTTGGGTGTACAATTGCTGTGTGATTTCACATTAGTGGAATGAGGAAAAAGTGCCTTTTACAAAAATTATAATTAGTTGCCTTGCATGGAATAACAATGTTTCATTTGGTAGAATGAACAGAAGAAAATTGAGCCTCCATCCATCCATCCTAACTGACTAAAAATTCGATCATATTGCGTAATGAATGACTGAGTTCAGGCCTGTTGACTGTCTGTTTATTTGACTGTTTTTACCGCTTTCGTTTGCCGTCCAGTGTGCTGGAGAAGCAGCTTTGAGGTTAGGAGGGTTTACACCTCCTTTAAAGGGTGAGAATCGTAACGGAGCTCTCCCTGCTTCCAGGACCTGATGGCTCAGAATGGTATCACCTATGTGCTGAATGCCAGTAACACCTGCCCAAAGCCCGACTTCATCTGTGAGAGCCATTTCCTGCGGGTTCCCGTCAATGATAGCTACTGTGAGAAGCTCCTGCCCTGGCTGGAGAAGACCAACGACTTTATCGGTAAGGAGAATCTCCATAGCCTCCGTGTCTCTGGAATCCTGCTTGCTGCTTGTTCTGCTTTCTATGTCCAGTATCCAGCTCTCTTATAAACTGCCGTTTTTGACTCATGTTACGGAAAATTAGTTCCCATTAGGGCATTCTCTTGTCTGCTTTCTCTTTTTTTGATCATTTTTGTCTCTTTGTCTTTGTAGACAAAGCCAAAGTGTCCAACGGTCGAGTCATTGTCCATTGTCTGGCGGGAATTTCCCGGTCGGCTACAATCGCCATTGCTTATATTATGAAAACAATGGGCCTGTCATCAGATGATGCTTACAGGTAACTTCTTCCATGATTGCTTAGCCATAATTCCTTGTTTTAGAGCTTTTGCTTCTTTTAAATGATTTATGTACTGTATATAACCTTTTCAAATAATGTAATATTTCAAATTGGTTTGCGAATTGCAGTGTTAAAACTATTAAATCTGCCTGTAGCAGCTAGTTTGATTGTGTGCCCAAGTGCTGTGATTTTGAATCAAAGTCTTAATTCTACTCTCTGATTTTCTATCTGCAAGGTTTGTGAAGGACAGGAGGCCCTCAATATCACCAAACTTCAACTTTCTGGGTCAGCTGCTGGAGTTTGAGAAGGGCCTGAAGCTCCTAAAGGCCTTGTCCTCAGTCCCTGGGAAGAACTTGATCGATCAGCTCGAGGAGGAGCCTGAGTGTAAGCCCCAGGAAGGCAGCGGCAGGAGCACTCTTCTGGAGAGCAGACTCCATGACGCGGAGCCTAGGGTCCAGGAGATGGATCCGAAAGCTTCTAGCCCTGCCTCGCTCCAGCAGGGCCTCAATGGCCTGCATTTGTCGTCAGAGCACATCCTGGACACCAGCCTCCTGAAACGCACTTTCTCCCTGAACATCCACTCTGCCTATAACCCGGGCCCTGGGCCCAGAGATGCCTCCACCGTGGACAGCGAGCTCGTGGATGCAGAGAATGTGCCCAAGCTCTGCAAGCTGGACAGTCCGGACATCCTCAACGGCATCTGTCCATTCTCCCCAGTGACGGACAGTCCAGCCCTGCTGGAATCGACGAACAGCGGGGAGTCCTGGACGCGGCAGAAATGGAAAGGCGAGGGCAGCGAGGGCAGCTCGTCGACACAGTCGCTGAGCCTGAGCGTTGGCCGAGGCGAGGCCCCCCAGAAGAGCCCTGGCCTGGGCAGGAACCCGAAGGCCTCACTGCTCCTCAGCCTCCCCGGCTTGGGCTCCGGCCAAATGTGGACCAAGCACAGGGACCCGGCACAAGCCACCACCCCAGACACGCCCACGAGTGACGGCCCGTGGTACCTGGGCACTGAGTCGCCGGCTGGGGGCGGCAGCGTGCGTTTCGGGGGCAGCTCGGCCTACGTAGCCTTTAGCTGCAGCGGACTCGCCGGCGGCCGCGAGCCAGTGTGCCTGCGCGAGAAGCCAGGCGAGCGGCGGGATTCACGGGCCAGCTGGCACGAGGACGCCCCCGGCGGCGCCCCCGACAAACAGTTCAAACGCCGCAGCTGCCAGATGGAGTTTGAGGACGGCATGGCTGAGGCCGGCACCTGCGAGGACCTCGCCAAGATCGGCAAGCAGTCCAGCTTCTCGGGCAGTATGGAGATCATCGAGGTATCCTGACATACCAGCCTATGGACAAGAACTGTCTTCGTGTGGAGGGGGACGGGATGGGGGAGGGAGAGGAAAAATGGGTTTATTTATAACATAGTTCTATTTTTTGTTAGTTTTGTTAGCATTTTTGGCTCGAAGGAATCTGAAAGAGCAACGTTCCTGCTTTGTCTCTTAGCACAAGTGTGCAGAAGCCTAAGATGACAATGACACTGGCTGTCACTGATGCATACTGTAAATCGCCCCCCCCCTACAGATCGCTCGCCTTCTGCAGGGAAATCCGCATGCTTCCCTCAGAGCAAAGGGGGGACCCCCTTCTACAGGACCGTGAAGGAAGCTTTGATCTGGCTTTCATTGTGTAACTGGTTGTGTCAGGCAGTGACGCATGTCACGTTGACACGGGTGAGCCTGGCTGGGGACACAGCGTAAATGAAGGACTCTGTGCTGGGCAGGCCGCAAGCTAGCTGAATGGCGGCGAGCATGTGGCTAAACACACATAGAGCACATATGCATTTAATAAATGCGAACGCGACGGATTCTTCCAGCAATGCCCGGTGGGCGGCCGCGCCGCAGAACTGACTATGCCACTGGTGGCTTGGAGGGCACCTGTGATGTGCATGCGAGCGCTGAGCATGCTGGGAAATAACCCTGTGACCTTGTAGGTGGTGAGGTCACGCGCGTGTAGCGAGAGAGTGCATGTGTGCGTGTGTGTCACAGTGCTGTTTATGCACTGTTCTTGATAATTCATTTTAATTTACTTTTATCTATTTGTACAGTCAGCGAGGAAAAACTATATAAATATGGTGAAATTTTGACGGTTTATTTCAGGCGTTTTTGAAACCAGAAATATACAAACTCTACTCAAGCAATACTTTTAATTATTTTTTGATTCCTTTTTCTCTGTGTAACCAAGATGGACTTTAGGGATTTAGATAACTTCTAGCAATATCCCTAAAACAAAAATCCCAATTGAAATAACCAATACACGTACCCCTTCTCACCTAATCTTCAAAGCATGCATTTTCTTCTGGGAGATTCAGAGTAAGAATGAATGACAAACCTTAGACGTGACCTTAGAGCGTTACGAAAGATTTATGAAAATGGGGGGCTAAGCCTTTACTGGGGGGGGGGGAGGGCTAAAGGATATTTTAAGGGAACTAAAACTCCCCTAAAGCAGTCCCAGTGATGCTCTGGTTCTGATCTGTGTAACTTTCCCATGCATCTTTAGAATGAACCTGTAATCTTGAATGGACCCTGACAGCACATTTTAATCAGACCATGCTGTGGTGTCTTTTAGCCCTGCTGTCAGTGCAATATGATAGCCTGATCCTATAGAACATCTTGGATTCCTGCTCCACAGAGCAGCATCCAGCAGGTGATGCTACGTTACTCACTCGTGTTCAGCTCTGCCGTAGATAGAATATTTTGATACGGAATAAAATCAGCCCCCATTTTGGCCTTATTATCACTTTCATTATTTTTTCTTTATGAAAATGCACGAGGAAAGGATTTTACCATTACTAAAGTGAATGCAGTTACTCAACTTGCAGTGTATATAAATTTGTTTTTGATCCTGGTTGCATTTTCAAATGACGACCTTTGACCTTCTGTTTGTGCTGCTGAAAATTCAGACTTTGGTTGACTGTGTGTCATTTTTCTTTTTTCTTTTCTTTTCTAAGTATTTTGAAAAACGTTGTTACCATTATTATAATTATTATTTATAACCTATGTAATGAAATGATGCAGATTCTCTTGATTATAATAAATTGTCATTATTGATTTTTATCATTGTAAATTGCAATGTAATTTTAAAAGAAAATTCTGATACCTTTGGCTGCTTGATGCAAAATACCTCAGGTTAAACTGAAAGGCTTTTCCTTCCCTTGTACCTGTTTTGTGAAAATGAAAGAAAAACTCAAGCGAAAAGCCTCTTGTCTCTTTTTTTTATGTGGATAAATTGCAGGTCCCTATGGATGGATGAATGTTGGATGGATGATCTTCGTTATAATGAGTTTAGCGTGATGATTTACCAATGAACATTCTGTATTTGAGCTATATGAAAACAATTCGCATTGTCACTCATTATTCAACATTAAGAGATCTTCTAAACTTTAATAATGGTGAATCACATATGTCGTGTAGAAAACATATGTAGTCAAATTTGTATGTAGGAAATATAGTTAAATTGTGTCCATTTGATCTCAGACTGGGTCATTAAAAAACCTGTATGTTGCTGAATTCCAAATGTAAGAAAACATTGGTTTTGACAATTGCAGCACTCAGATAAAAGTGGCGTCTCCTTCTGGATCATGGGAACTCCTGCCCTCTAAAGACCAAATCCAGTTTTTTATCCACTCATCCTGGTCAGAGTTTCATGCATAAATGGCTGCATGCTGCAAGCCAACTACTGGATTTTTTTTTTTTTTAAATCACTCATATTCTTTTTTTCCCGGCTTAATTGTTGTAGATCTGTGGTGATCTGGCACACAAGTTCATCAAGACTTTTTTGTTGGTGCAAAGTCCTTTTTTTCATTCTTTCATTCTCCTTCACTTCATCCAGGGTTGAGTCACGGGGGCAGTCTAAGCAGGGAGGCCCAAACTATCCTCTCACAAGCCAACTCCTCCAGCTCCTCCAGGGGAATACCAAGGCGTTCCCATGCCAGCCAAGAGATATAATCTCTCAAGCATGTCCTTGGTCTGCCCAGGGGCCACTTCCCAGTTAGACATACCTGAAACACCTCCCAAGCGAGCTGTCCAGGAGCCATCCTACATAGATGCCCAAACCACCTCAGCTGGTTCCTCCTATTCGGAGGAGCAGCGGCTCTACTTTGACTCTTCCCGAATGTCTGAGCTCCTCACCCTATCTCTAAGACTGAGACTTGCAGAGAAAACTCATTTCTGCCGTTTGTGTCTGTAAGTTTATTTTTTTGGTCACTATACAGATCTCGTGACCATTGGTGAGGGTAGGAAAGTAGATCGACTGGTAAATCGAAAGCTTTGTCTTCCAGCTCAGCTCCCTCATTACCACGACAGTACAGCATCTGCATTACTGGTGATGCTGTACTCGTCTGTCTGTTGATCTCCCGCTCCCTTTATCCCTAACTCAAAATCATGGCGGGATGGAGAAAGTCGCAGTAGAATTATAGCTACAGTGTTGACACCAGAACAAATCTGATGGGCAGACCCAATATTTTGAGGTGACAACAGTAAAAGTTGTCATTTGGGCGGGGGGCATTGGGTAAGAAGACACTCCATAGCCAATTCCCTTGGAAGGAACAAGGCTCATTTGTTCTAGGATGAAGACCTTTATTTGAAAATTAAATCGAATTAAAAAAACGGATGGTGTCCTTGGTGGGTGGCATTTGGGGGGGCATCACCCACCGAGCCTGAGTGGTAGCTATCAGAGAGATGACTGATGCAGACCCACATCTGGAGGGACAGGATTATATTGCAGTCATCTGACCAATAGCAAGGAAGCTTTCAAAATTCCTACTTTTTTGTGCGTAACAGGTATATAAGATTCTAACAGGTCTGGATGCTGTTCAGCCAAATGGCTACTTCAATATTACTGTAGTTTAAATACTAGAACTCATGGCTATAGGTGGAAATTAGCGGGAGAACATTTTAAAATGAATTTGAGGAAGCACTTCTTTACACAGCGTTTCGTTAGAGTATGGAATAGTCTTCCTGTTAGTGTAGCGCAAGCTGAAACCCTGGGGTCCTTTAAATCAGAGCTAGATAAGATTTTAACAACTATTAGTTCTCCCCAAGCGAGCTTGATGGGCCGAATGACCTCCTCTCATTTGTAAATTTCTTAAGTTCTTAGAGCAGAATTTCTGGATGTATTTTATTGCATTCAAGAAGTTCAGAAAAAAAATCATTCCAATTTTAGAGTGTTCTTTCTAGGTTAAAAGTACCAGTAATACTTAATAAGAAGTACACATGAAAATGTGTGCTTTTGTGATAAGGTATTAAACATGACCACTAAACTACCAACACTGCCAAAGACCCATTGCTTCCTAAATGAAATTCACCATCATAATCAGCTTGTCATGCACATCAATGAGAGATGCTCACAACTCTCCAGAAGTGATTAAGGACCAGGATCCCTTATTACAGAACATTATGTGTAAGTAGATGGTAGACGTGTTTATGTGCATAAGCACTATTATTAGGTTGTCTCAGAGGTGAGTAATGTTACACAAACAATTGTGGATCATTGTGGGGTTTCCTGTGCACCCAGATCGCAATGATTAGGGGCCTCCTCCTACTCAATATGCTGTAAGGTCAGAGTAGCTGACGGCGATTATGATTCATTTCTGACCATAAATGGTGGGATGAAAGGACGTGGAAGAAAACTTTTCTTGGTATTTTATCTAAATTAGTACTCATGCTGCTTTATGAGGCTTTATGAGTTCAACGACTACCAAACTATTCCCAGAACTCTGACAATAATTAGCATAACAGTTGTGTTTAATGGTTATTTTCAGAATGTTTGAAGAAGTTCACATCAGTGGAAGATAATGTTATTCTACACTGAACTCTGCAGTTTCTTTAAGACTGATCACTGTCCTTGTCATCTCTTACAAGGACAGCACTGTCAAGCTAAGGGCGCAACCTATGTTTTCTGCTAAGAGACTGGAAAAGCACGCCCTTCAACAGTGTCTGCGTTTTCAGCGTAAGAGGACACCGCGCAGTAAGAGGATTAAAAAGAAAAAGACATAAGTCAGTGCCATCCTGGTTAGCTCAGTGACTGCAGACTGAGCGATGATGCAAGTCATAGGACTGGAAAAAACAAGAATCTGATAGCTAAGATGATGTTACAGGAATGAATGTCCTTTACCTGAAAAGTACCTCAGTCTAAATTCATCTCTAAAGCACTACAGAATTGATTTAGCTGTACAGTGCATATTTTGAATAGGCTAAATTTGACTGTAAGCGTGTGTGGGGAGAGGGGTCGTGGGTCATGTATATATTACATTGTGGGGACCAAATGTCCTGGCAATGTGATAAAAAGCAGTTATTTTGACTTTGTGGGGATCATTTTTCCGGTCCCTATTTTTTCAGTCCCCAGAGGAGGAAATTCAATTTAATACAAATTTGTGACTGCAATAAAAAAGCTAAAAATGCCAAAAGACTTGTATTTTGTTTAGTTACTTATGATTCAGGATAGGACTAGATAGGGGTTAAGGTTGTCATTGTTAGGCTTAGGGTTATCCCGTGGAAATGAATGGAAGGTCCCCTGTTAAATAGGCATGCTAACATGTGTGTGTGTGTGTGTGTCTGTGTGTGTGGAGAGAGAGTGAGAGCTGAAGTATCTAGCTGAAGGAGATGCAGCAGCAGAGAAGCTGATTGTTAGCAGACGTGGGCAGGCCGTGCAATCCTGCAGACACTGTGCTATTGGATATGCATCTGTCTGCAGGAGATGTCCACCTGGCTGCTCAGTGCGAAGCTTTTACATTGAAATTTTTAGGATTGTTACGTCAGTGCTGTGTTCCTCACTTTTCCACTTGCTTAAAGTTAGTGACTAATGCTGATTTAAAATTAAACAGTTTTTCTCTCTGTCTCTTTTTCTCCCCTCCGTTTCATCCTTCTGAACTCGCATAACCTGAGCTCTACCAACTGGCCCAGCCTCCTTTGCTTTTGATGGCAAAAAGGGAAATCAGAGGAGCAGTAACAGGGGTCACGCTGGTGACTTACCATGGATGCCAGGGTGCGGCACTGCCAGAAAAGGTGCCAGCCAAAAACCAGGAAATCCCTCTAAACTAAACTGCTGGGCATGCTGGACAAGTTTATGTAGTGCTGCAGGTGACACATATTTCAATCTTACATTTGTAAAGTTACCTTCATCAGAGCAGCAAGCAAGGCAGAGGAAGTAAGAAGCATAATTTATTAATGCAGGCAAACTGTTTATTTGGAGCAACGTGAAAAAGTAAACCTCAATCTGTTATGGGGGTTCAATGCAATTAATTTCAATTCAATTCAGTTCAGTTCAAATCATTTTATTTCATTTAATTTCAGTTCAGTTCAATTCTATATGGTACCATTTCCAATACAGATAACACAATACACATTTAAGAGAAGCAGCACCCTATAGCAACTTAACATCAGTTACTTTTATAGAGTCATTTTTGTCTGCAGGACTGCAGGTCCCACTTCAGTATACCTAATTATACAATTCAGCATTATGTATATGAGTGTCACTATAGAATCATAGTCATTTTTAAAAAATGTTCAGTTGGGACTGCTTTTGATGATCAGCTGGTCTGTGCTGATGCTCTATCCATGGAGTGGTAGCTCCAGGGCTGGCAGGATGTCTGTATATGCTCAGGAAACTGAACTTTGATGATTATGATGGTAAATTATAAGCATGACTAATCCTGCACACTGAGATGGAAATTCTGCTAGAATGATTATCCCGCAGGCTTTTATGAATGGCAGGACCGTAAACTGAGGGGTTTAATTCTGCCACCTACTGTTAGATTCTGAAATTGCTCGTCAACAATTAGTATCAAGACCCACGTTGAGAAGTCATTTCTATCTCACAGAAGGCACTCAGTTTTTCTTGAATGCCATACTTTCTTTGTTTTTTTGTTTTAAAGATTGAACGGCAGCTCTTACCTATGCCTAACTGGGATATGTTATCTATTGTATATTACATACGTCAATAACCATATTAACCATATAAACAGTAAATCAGTTTCATTTATACAATTTAAATATTTGTATTGTAGCACTGTACATATTTAATTTTACACTGTAGCCATTGAGTCAGACAGCCAGAGAGCAGAGGGCAGATTATAAGCGATTGCGGGGCTTTGCTGCTCGATAGCCTTGTCTATTTCTGCCAAGTAGATGGCATCTCCTGCAGACAGATGCATATCCAATAGCACAGTGTCTGCAGGATTGCATTTGCTGCTGAGCAAAGGAGAAGTACACCAAGGTCATACCCAGCTTTGTTGTTTCTTAATGTAATTAGGCATATTTTGTTTTTTTGTGAGGAATTTGTCTTTTTTGTCCATCTATTCATCCGTCCATACATCCATCTGCTACACCCGCTCGTCCTATGCAGTGTCACAGGGGTCTGGGGCCCATCCCAGAAGCTAACGGCACAAGGCAGGGAATAACCCAGGGTGCCAAGCCATCGCAGGTGCACACACCAATCACACCCACAGCCGCAACACCAATTTACCTAAACATGTTTTTGGACTGTGGGGAAAAACTGGAATACAGGGAGCAAACCGCACGAGGACACAGAGAGAAGCTATAATAATAATAATAATAATAATAATAATAATAATAATAATACTAGTAATAATAATAATAATAAGTAGAAGAAGAAGAAGAAGAAAAATCATCTATGAAAAGGGTTCTTCGAAGTACAGCTTGTATATATAATTAATCATAACTGAAAAAAGCCTTTATTTAGAAATTTTGGTCTTCTTCTCTTGAAAATTCATGTACATTTTCTTTTTTGCTCACATGATACTAATCTAAGCGTGCCCTCGACACCATTCTCCTCCCCCACATCGCAAACCTTAGAGACTCCAGTCTGAGACAAAGTGAAACTGACCAGCAAGTCAGTGCCACCTCAGAAGCCAGCACCGCAAACTGGGCACCTTTCTGTGTAGAGGATGCGGGCACTTCTATGGGCGCTGCCAGCCAATTCCCTGCTTCTCGGAAGGTACCGTCAGCGTGCAAGTGAAGCCGGTGTATCTCAGAAGCTGGCAACCTAGAAGAGTATCTGACATACCTATGCGGGCATCCTTAGCATCCCTTAATGCTACCCTTAATGATGCCCTGGCTAATTAGTCATCGTGTCATAGCCAGGATCCCCCCTGAGGAAATTTACACCGTTAGATTGGTTTTATTAAATTGTTTCTATGTCATGTCAAGAAAGGTTTGAGCATTTCTAAAATATTATTTTAAGATTTCCTTCAGGATTAATAAAATATCTATATCTATCTATCTATCTATCTATCTATCTATCTATCTATCTATCTATCTGTCAAAATAAATCATAATAATAATACATTTTATTTAAAAGTTACAAAAAACGACAATCCACACAATATACAAACTTCTGTATGTGTATTAATACATTCAAATTCATCATAATCAAATAAATTAAAGCTACCCAAATGAAGTTTTAAAAATTAAAGTGAATAAGCAAGTTTAAAAAGATGAGTTTTGAGCTGATATTTGAATGTAGAGAAACAGTCAGTACTTCAAACATCAAGAGGGAGTGAGTCCCAAAGACAGGGGGCAGGATCCAGAATATGAAAGACTTTAATAGCAAAAGGTTAATAGCAAAATTTTGAAATTAATACGATATCTGACAGGAAACCCATGAACTGCTAAAGAGCAAAAGGTATTTAACATTGCTCAGCGAAACATTTAACTTATCTTGAAACTAAACACAATTGCTTCTCCCTTTCTTGCAGCATAGAGGTTTCAAGAAAATGACAGGAAGCAACAGAAAAAGGAGACAGGGTCTGTGAATGGGTGAAACTGAGTACTTTGGCAATGAAGTCATCTCTCAGAATAGGCTGAGCTGGGTCCGGCATACCATCTTGGAACATGTGTTTATACTGATTTTGGGTTGTCTGTTAGTGCCAAGATGGGGCTCAGGAAATGTGCATGTTCATCCTGGTTAAAAGCTCTGCACTTAGGCTGAATGTTCTCCGGTCATAGGACAGGTCCCAACTTCCTGCTGGCCCCTTCCAGGAAAACTGCCTCACATACAAACACTAAACATTATTCATCTTAACAAACTATTATTCATAAGGATCTCCATCTTTAAACAATACGTTATTGTTCATAATGTAAAATTTCTGCTTTATGAAGAACAGTTAATGTAAGAAAAAGATCTGTACAGCAGCTCAGCAGGTAATGTCTTTTTGCTTCGAGGTTGTGTAGGCCTACGGAAAAAAGCAGCCTCAAATGCGCACGTGCCAAATTTGAAAAATTCCAAAAAAAAATTGCTTACACCATTTCTTGTGTATTTATACTGCACATGCATGCTTCCATTCTGAAATGTACTCTGTTTCATAAATGAGGCCCCAAGACTGTTTGGTTTGTGTATTCACAGCTCCGCCCAGTGTCGAACAATGGTTTTACATGTTTTTCATTTAAATCTGAGCATGCACGTTTGAAGTACAACCCCTTAGTGCATTATAAAAGATGTAGTTAACTATTGATTGAAATTAAATGATCCTGTATTTCCCACTTGCACAAGTATGAGTACAGCTACACTGAAATGCTTCTTTTCATCTTCCCATCTTGAGACACATGGACACAAGTAATAGCTATCAGTTCATGCACCTTACAAAAGTTTTAACCTTAGCCATTTAATTATTCTACAAATATGCCTCTTACAATTAGCCTGATGCAATCTGTCAATGTCAAACATTAATGCAAGAAGTTAATTAGGACAAGAAAGAACATTCAAATGAAACAATGAGTGTAACACTTGTCTCAAAATCTGAGCACAGGACATCTCTGAACTGAAAATGCGGCTTGCGATTATGCTGAATTGCCCGTGAGCATTCCCAGCTCTGCGTTTCGGAGCTGAATAATATATCTGCAGTTCAAATGTCATATGATGATTGTTCTATCTATCTATCCATGTATCTATCTATCTATCTATCTAACTATCTATCTATCTATCTATCTATAGCATAATTTGGAAATGGATTACAGTTTTTTGATTGCTTTGCTGGATTTCTTTAATGACAATTAACAGTTAACATTTGCAAAACAACAAGTGTGGTACAATGATCAATCAGAAATTACATTCTACTGTGCGGAAGTGACATTGTGGTGTGGAGATTAATGCTTGTTGTTTTAAAAATGTTAATTTCAGAAATGCTCCAAAACAACTGAGAAAATGGCACCATATTACATTTTTCTTCTCGATTGATTTGGCACATTTCAAGAAAGATACTTAACATTATCAAGACTATGACAATTAATTCATATAGCACAATGCTACGGTTTAGCTGCAAAGCTGCAAATGTCTCAAAAGCAAATAATTTCACTAATTAATTAACGTGTGCCACCAAAATAAAAAGTACAATAAGCATTGTTTTAACCATGACAGTCAAAAAGCTTATAGTGTCAGAATATTATTGTAAGTATGCTCCTGATTGCCACAATTCTGAATGATACTCATTTCTCACTTTCTCATTGCCACTGACTATTTCTCTTTAGCAAATCTTCTGATAATCTTGATAATCTAACCCACTCGCCTTCGCAGCAAGGCGAGTGGGTGACGACCCGGCGGCATTGTCGTAAGTCCAAACAGGGCTCACACCGGCACCATTCACCCATTCGCGTTTCCAACAGGTTCTCCCCACTCAGTGAAACACCCACTGAGCCGCCTG
>JABFEA020000010.1:25053427-25063676 GCA_019775915.2 Cyphomyrus plagiostoma | reverse complement strand
GGGTCTGGGTTTTTTTTTTGGGTACCCAAAAATTTTTTTTGGGTTTGTTATGGTTTTTTGGTTTCTTGGGGTTTCCATTTTTGGCGTTTTGTTTATGGCCCCTTCTCTCAATTGTACCCCCCCCCCCCCCCCCCCCATTCAAACCTAGACACCATCCTGTTTGACTTTGTAACCCCCACCCCAGCACTCCCTTTTCCAAATGCATACCCCACCTGCCCGTTTCAGAAGCCCCGCCTCACCCAGTGGCCCTTAAATGTGATTGGCCGCCATGTGTGTCAGCTACCTGCTGACCTGCCCCCAGCTTTGCCCCTATACTGCTTTCTTGTGGTACTGGTGAGAGGAAGAAGTTGTCCAGGGCCAGCAGGATCAGGCCCACATCAGTCGGCTTACATTTAGGGTTCACACTAAAACGTGTTCTACTCTTACAACAGGAACCAGCTTCTGCTGGTCCTAAAGCTATGGCTGCGTGCATGCTTTGTGTCTGTGTACTATATTTATGTTATCTCCTTCCTTTTATTTATATAGCCATTTTTTTTGCTCCAGAGAAGCTCACATTTCCTGTTTGCAAGTCCCATGTAGACATACTATAAATGTCTTGAAGACCATTTGTAATTAATGTCTATCTTAGGGCTGGACAATATGGTAAAGTCATTTAGTTTTTTTTGTGATTTTTTTTGTATCAAACGATATTAATAGTTATCACAGTGTAATTCAAAACATTATTTCCCTTAGAATTGCCCTTAAACGGGTTCTGAAAATGACAAAAAACAACAAATTGGATGGACTGCTGAGTGAAATGTAATTTTAATAAATAAATCATACAACACGTAGAAAATGACGACAGTGCATGGTGTTGCTGTGTTTTTTCTCTGCTTTACTCAGTATGTTTACATGCACACTGAGAAAATCAAATTATTGTATTAGTCCAACTAAAACTGGACTTACAGTACATATAAACGTTAGTCTGACTGAAATCGTACTAAATAGGATTAAGCCACCCAGAGACTGGTAGTTGATTTACTCTAGCATGTATGCATTCAGTCAGACTCAAACTAGCCTAGGCGCTCTACCCATGCTCCGCAATCTCCCCCTGGGCTTTGATCTGGAAGTAACAGAAGAAGCTTGGAGCATAACAAAAGATGTACAGCACGTACGAAATGTACAGCACTGAAAAGCTGTCCAGCTCACCGCTCAATCACTGGCATACAACATAGAACCTGCGCTGAATGACATCACAATGTGAAGTGGGGTTTTTTGTACTGAATCCGAAAAATGGCTTTAGTGGGACTGGAGGGCGTGCAATATTAATACCAAAATCACATGTTATGCACATCCAATTCTTACATTGCTAGTCAGATAGATTAAGATCAGGCTTTTTCTTACATTCAGTTTAGTATGGATATTATAGTGTGGGGAGTTTAAATCTCACTAAAACGTTTCTAATCTGTCATAGGAAAAAAAACCTAGCAGGTTTTGCAATTTTGATGACTATTCCTTTTCAGGATTATCTAGTATATCTTTAAAAATCAATTTAAAGTTTTACCTCTGCTGCTTTTGCATGAGAGCTGCATGTGTTCTCCGAGAATCATAATCATTTTCATCCTTGCTGTTTCAATCACTCCTAGACGGGTTTGTGAAATTCATGTTGAACTCTATCAAAGCTTGTGCCACTTCATTTGTCCTCAGACCTGTCATCATTAATTTTCTTTTTTTTTACGTCTGTGACGTGATGGGTCAACCTGAAAGAAGCCATATCGCAACATATCGTAGTGAAGTTGGACATACTTATAAATCAATAAATCGATTCCCCTCTCATGCATGTATAGTTGGGTTCCATGCATCAGGCAAGATGGGTATTTTTCATCTTTGCTGACTATCAGCATTAAGGGATGTGTTTATAGTGACACATGTCAAATTAGCATTCTGCAAATCCTTTGAAAACTCTGAAAGGTGATTCTGGCCGATGTATATAATATTGTTCCTTGTGTGTACCATGCAGGTCTCTACAGTAAACAGAATTTCGTTTCTGTCAGTAATTAAGTGCCTTTTCAACTGTGTGCAGCAGATTCATGAGCTGAGTCAGATCGCAATTTTGTGGTTTTGTCTGTCTACCTTTTTCTGTCAGATTCCGCTTAAATGGGGGGAGCTGGCGGCCTCAGCCACTTCCTGTCCCAGGACAGAAAGTTTCACATGCAGGTGAGCACATGCTTTCGCTCTAACAAGCCGTCCCAGCTCTGGTGCTAAATTTGCTTCCTCTGGGCCTCGTCGCAATGTAAGAAAATGCACTGGTGCCGGCCTTGTTTGCATGGGTTGCTGTGTTTCAGGGGTATCATTTATTTAGCCGAAACTCCTGCTCAGTAGCGGGGTTAGGGAAGAAAGAAGGACGCCTTACTCTATAGTACAACTGCACTGAGCTTGTGAAAACCACTCTGACAATGAGATGTGTGCTGTTTAGGCGTTAAAAGCGGAAAAGTCCTCGCTGCAAGCATGCACTGAACCACCAAATGACTATCAGATAATTCTTAAAGGAAAACAAAAATATCAGTCGATTACACTACATTTTTATGTTTCATAACATTAGATCTTGAACAGGGGCAATTTTATTGTCACTAAATTGTAAGCAGTAAAAGACAACACAGTCCTGGTAGATAGATAATTACTGTTGCATGGTGTCCAGTGACAGAAGAGGGGAAGAAGTTTGTTTAATTTCGATTTAAGAACTTTTAGGTTCATCAGCCATCCTGAACCCAGCTTGGCTCCTCTAAGGTTGTACCACTGACGTGCCAAATGCATTGTTGATGGAGCTGAGGAGCAGAATTTAACTGGCTGTTGCATTTTCCAGGATTCCACCACCAGGCGGCGCAGTAGCACGGATAATCAGTATGGCGCTGAAACTCGCTAAAAGCAACTGTCAGGGAATTTTTAGTTTCATTATCCAAATAGATTAAATTATTTCGTTTTACATACATTTTTATCCGTAGTAAATTCTCTCTTACAACTTTAATGTTAATATAATTCCTTTGTCATATTCCCTGTCACCACAAATAATGAAGTATATTCAGTTGAGTTTTATCTATGCATATTTCAGTTCTATAAATACAATATAATCATGAGTAAGTGGAAACATATTGCAGAGAGTTACTGCACACTTATTAAAGCGGTTTATTCTGTGCCCTGGCGGGCGAATAAGGCCCAGTCTCCCTGAGCAGCATCTGCTGTCAGTCTGGGGCCTATAGTACGACGTGGGGTTACTGGCTTATCAGGATAATTTGTCGGATTTAAGGTGGTCTGGGCAAAATGTAAGTGAACATATGAAGTCCATTTAAAATGTGGTACCTTAAATCTGTTACCGCAATAAGCCAGTAACCCCACTTTGCAGTACAGGCCACTGGTCTTAGTTCCAACTCAGGGCTGCAGGGACATGAGAACACAGCAAAGCAGTGCTCACTGTGCAGTGCCTCAGACCAGCCAACAACATTCAGTCTTTGTAACAGCATATTGCTGAAGTCTGAGTAAATTCCAGCATGCACTGAGTCAGTTGTAGGTTCCAGCTGGTTGGGCTGCTTAAACTCACTGCAAGTACAATTGGGCATGGAAGGTTTGCAGTTGTGTGAGTATTTTATAAAGGTTTTTCAGTAAAGTGCATACTTATAGGTGCCTTTATACAGGGTAGGTAGAATAACTCTTCACAGATATGCAGATTTCCTCTGGGTTTATTTTCATTGACTCCCGTCCAGTTTTTCCATACATGGTCTAACCAGCGAGGCTGGTTGTTTTGAGACAGGGCCGGTCATGAAATTATCTTTCACTTTTCCTTCTTCGCCTGTTAGCTCTTGCACAAGTTTAAGGTGTGCTTTGGGTCCTAACCTTGCTGAGAAATGAAGGACTGCTCTATCAGTTGTAAACCTGATGGGATGGCATGTCTTTGAGGTATCCTATGATGGCCGAGCTGGTTGAGAAGGTCACCAGCAGAGGCACCCCAGACCGTGGTTCTTCCATGCATGCAGAGCTCACACACTCATGTGCTGCATCACTGTAGCTGATGCCTGATATTTTCAGGTCTAAGTTATTAGTCCATAAGGCTACTTCCAATCCTCACTTCTGTTTAATGAAGCGCTCGGTACAGTTTAACACATAAATAACTATGGCTTCAGGAAGCTGCACCAAAAGTTTAACGATATTCCGTTTGCGTGTGTGTGTGTGTGTGTATGTGTGTGTGTACATTCCTTTGAAGAAAGGGGTGAGCTTGGAACTTTTCCGCCATTCTATTACTATTTTGATCCAGGAGTAATGGCACAGCCCTACCAAACAAACAGGGGGAGAGGGTGTGACACAGGACAGTAAATAAGGGTGTGATTTTGCGCCCTGAGTACGCAGAGCCCTGAGCTGCACTACATAAGGCTGCTGAAGCCATTCAGGGACCTTGTCATTGTGCTGAGTCGCTGTTACGGAAATGAGAGCTGGAGACTCGCTGGCGATCGACCAGGAGCTCCCAGTAACGTGCTCCGCGGAGCGTGTGGACATGCCCGTGCTGTGTGTGGGGTCTGGAGGTGGGGCCTTCAACCGATGCCTGGGAATCCTCACGTCATCGCGCCGCCTCAGGGTGTGGGTATCTCCAGTCATCTCCGTAGCCCTAGGGCTGCCCGCCGGAGGAGTCCATGTCCACCTCAGTCTGACCCGAGAGGCATCAGGAAAGGTCGGGTACAGGCAGTCTCAGGGGGTGGGGCGGGGCGTCTCGTGTCTGGGCATACTGTGGACATATCTGAGCACGGCTAGGGACACAGGACATGCCACTTTTGTCCCCCCCTTATGCCCTGAGCGTGATTGGGAAAGCGAGGCTGAGCCCATAGCCGAGGTAGGGGGCAGCTGCAGAAAACATAGTGTTTCACACCCTCAGGAATGGGGGGCCCTTAAATTGTTATGGTAAAAATATGCGTGTTTGGAAAAGCCCTGTGTTGTTTTTGTCCTTTTGATCAAGGACGTGTGTCTCTTAAATCTGTACAATATCTATCCCGGTAAGTCTGCAGGAACAGCCAGATTGTCCAGCTGGAACCTGGACAAATACGGCAAATTTACCACATTCTTGATTATCAAGTGTCTAAATGTAATGCTTTAGAAACGATATCATGGTATGGAAAGGAGAGCGATCTTCCGGAAAGCCTGCACATCATCCCACTAAGCCAAGGCTGTCTAACACTCCAGTTAATGGGCCACATTGGACCCAGTTCAGTCTCAAGTGGCCCTATCAGTGCGTGATTAGTATAGTTCATATTACTGGAAGTCTGATGGTGCTAATCAAAATATAATTGCCAGTATGATACACAGTCATCAAAGTGTGGCACTTAAACAGAACTTCACCTGTGATTTCGTTTTTAGTAAGGTAGTCTCCATTCTGTGTAGTTTACTCAATCAATAACCAGGCAGTGATGAATAAAGGAAATACGGTAAAATATGTGCGACCTGGAATCCTGTCTGGAGCCACATTTCTTGGCGAACTTGAGGGCAACACTGTCAGGACAGTGGGCATCTGCAGCTTTGGACGGGCATGTCTTCACAAACCCACCATCCAGGTACGGCTTCCATGATGTGGCTGAGTCATTAGCGTTTATGTAGTTGGTTTCGCAGCCGCCTTACTGGTCTCCTGAATACATTATAAAACGCAGTGCTGTCATGTCAGTCCTGCCAGTAGACCGTTTGCTATCCGTTACATTTTCAGCATGGCGAGTCTGATGGTCACTGTGAATATTACAAATATTTAGATTCCTTCAGAACTTCCTCTCCTTTAGGTGGAAAACCGAAGAATGGCCGGGCTTTTTCTTCTTTACTTACTAAAATTGTAATGTGAAATTTTTCAAAACAATGTGTGTGTTCTGAGATCATCTTGCTGACTTTGTTATAACCTTAATCAGTGTCATTTTTGTCTTTTGTGTTCACGTAGGCTGCGTAGAATGAGAGAATGTGGTGTATTCAGTCCGTTGGCTTTGAGTATGACACCTGTGATCAGTAAAGTTGATCAACCCAAAATGTGGAGTCCATATCAGGCTGTTTCATAGGGAGGCTGGGTCCTTTCTGCATAAATGTTGCCACAGGCCACGGTGATTTATATCAGGGGTAGGGAACTTGTTCCATGGAGGGCTGGTGTGGGTTTCCGGGATTACCTCTCAATCAGCCAATAACAGTGGATCCCCAGGACTGGAGTTGAGAATCACTGCTTTATCATTGGCTGATTGAGAGGTCATCACACGTGTCAGGTTCCCCACCCCTGGTTTACATACATTTCATGGATATACAGTATTTTATGATTCCTTAGATTGCATAGGGTTAAACGTTTGTTTTTGGGCTGAAATCTGTCTTGTATGGAAAGGAGCAAAGTGTCTGGAAGTGTGTTTGCGAATGCAGTTACAAAGGCTATAATGCCTAATTAGTATTGTAGCACTCCATCATGCATACCATTTATCACTGATTAAATGTTTTGTTAAAACAAATGACGAGTTTTAACGTGTTGCATACGTTTTCTATACTCTTCTGGCCATATATAGCATCGTGAGCTAGTTGATTATTAGCAAACATTGGTTTTAAAGTGTTTTGTCATACGAATGGTAATAGTACTATTTCTATAGTACTCTGTTGCGTAGGTCCCAAAGGGTAAAGGTTTTACAGAGCGGGCGAGTTTCAGTTCGGGTAAACCCCCCAGGAAGAGCCGCCAGTCGCAGCCCAGCCCGCACCTCCTACGCCGAGGCGCTCAGACATGCACGGATACTATTCCCTGCATTTCAAAAGACTGCCGAGAGGAAGGCATCGTCAGTAGCCCGGCGGACGCTGTGAGCGCTGTCCATTTCCGGTGCTTTGTGATAAGACACTCCACAGTTCTCGACTCCTAGGCGTCGGGCGGCGTCTGTCCCGGATTCCCGCTGCGGCGCGAAGCGAGCCCCTCTCGTTCAGTTCCGGATCTCTGTCCGGCTCCTGTCTGCGGGCATGAGGTTCAAGAAGAATGGCTCTTATACTCTGAACAGGTGGGATGTGTGAAACCGAGGTATCTTTAAGAAACGAAAACAGCGTTTTAATAAACTATTTGGGGTATTAAACGGCGCACTATACCTAGCCCAGGTTTAATGGGAAATACCGTGAGGTCGCATTGTACTCTACCATTGATATTTTGTTAGTGTTATTAATTTAAATGTGATGTTAATCGAAGCAGTGAATGCAGGACGTATTTATGGCGAATATGAGATGCTTTTTCAAGCTGTATTATTAACAGTGTGAGACTGATTGAACAATCTGGGGCTTTAGTCCATGTTCAGATCCCATAACTTGTGTGCATCATGTTTGTGTCGCCTGATAAAACAACATGGAAAATGACCAAATTTCTGCCTTCGTGTAATATGCATGACTTTTATAACTGATCTTTAAAATCATAGTATGTGTATTAGTAGTAAGTCCTCTTTACCCATTTTAAAACAGGACCCAAGGCTGTTTATCTGTTAAGTGTAACAGATGGAGCCCTGCCATTCAGGCTCCCTCGGTACTAATGCACGTGTTTGTCTCGCCTGTAAGCAACATGTTTTCTGTGTGTCTCGCAAGCATACACGGGGGAGTGGGGAGGTGGAAAGTCGGAGCCGCACCATCCCTTCGCCATGATTCCTTGCAAAGTTTCCCTATTGTAGATTCAGCTCTGTGATACATAGGTCATACATTCTGGTGTAATATCGTTTCTCATTGATCATTGTGCAAAAACAAGTAATGCATTAATGCATAGGTAGACATAAGCATAACTGTCATCACAGAGCCAGTCATCACATACCGCATTACAGCATGGTACCTCAACTGCACCTCAGAACACCCCCCCATGCCCCCCCCCCCCCATGCTGCCTTCTTATATGCATCTGCTGGTTTTTGCTTCAGCACTATCTCGCTGTACTTGTACAGTGACAATAAAGACATCCATCTATCTATCTATTTATCTATCTATCACACAAGTAAGCATTCACCTTTGAAAGCGATACCTGATATCATCATGCTTTTTGACCTTCATATCGCAAATAAGGTACGAATTAGCATATAAAGGTAAAAATGCACGGTGATTTCTTGTCATATCTAGGTAAGGAACATGCACTGATTAAAGTGCGTCGCCGCACCTACCACGTGACAGGTTCTCATCCCTGAGGTGGTTTGAGTGCAGGCATGTGGCTGGTGATATCTCAGCACCTCACTCGTCCAAATGGACCAGTGTGAGGTTTTTACTCCGATGCTGGAGTGCCAGTCCTGCCACCAAGTTATTTCTTGTAAATTGGAGGACCTCGTCATAGTGCTGGATGTAGATTAACATCATACCCAGGGCTAAGCAATTGCAGGTTAAGGGCCTTGCTCAAGGGCCCAATGGAGTAGAATCACTTTGGGCATTCACGGGATTTGAACCAGCAACCTTCAGTTGCTAGCACAGCTCCCCAGCCTCAGAACCACCACTCTGTCATATTTATGGCTACACAATTAATCGCAAAGAACCGCAATCTCGATTTGCTTATTTCTAAATTACAACGGTTCTTCTAAAGTGTATTAGGCCAGCTGGATCAAAACAAAACTACTTTTCCCCAGAGAGTTTAAGCATCCCATAATTCTGCATTCTCTTTAAGGGGTGCTTTTCCATCGCACCAGGCACCTTACTGTACTTTTGAAGTACCAAAAGTATTTCAAAGCATTGGTTCTCCCCCGGTGTAAAAACTGGTACCGGCGGCGAATGACATCACAGCGTAAGGCGGGTATTTTGTACTGAATTTGAAAACTGGCTGTAGTATATTATAGGGCTGGACAATGTACAATATTAATACCAACATCGCATGTTGTGCACGTACAGTTCTTGCTTTGACAGTCAACTAGATTAAGATCAGGTTTTTCTTACTTTCAGTTCGTGTAAATAGACATTAATATGATCAAGTTTTGCAATTTTAATGATGATCTTGAAATCTAGCATATGTAAAAAAAATAAAATAAAAATCGGTTTAAAGTTTACCTTCTCTGCTTATGCATGAGCGCTGCATGCGTTCTCTGAGACATTCATAATCATTTTCATCCTTGCTATTTAAATCATTCCTAGAGGGGTTTTTTTATTTCTACATACCCCAGTATTTATTACAATAAATTCACAATGCAATACTTAGAAATTTTCCAATACTGCCCTGTCCTACTATATTATGCAAAATATTTCTTTTTATGCTATTCTGATCTTGAGCTCTTTCGGCCATATTGCAGTTAAAGCTTGGGTCACTTCACTTGTCCACGCCATGGGCATCCTTAGGTCTGGTCACTTGGGGCTGTAGCCCTCAGTATTTTAGCCCCGATGCCAATCTTCTTTCCTTCAAAAAAACAGTCAAGTCCCAGGTAAACTTGGTCTTTTCAATAGCTAGAAAAAAAACCGTTACAGAGAATATCAATTCTAAGCAAAAGAACCATGATTCACGTTTTTTCCAGAATCATGCAGCTCTTGTCATATCAGCGCAAATGTACATGAAGTACACATTTGCACTGTTACAACAATCGATTGGCAAACATTTCGCTTTTAAATTTTAATGCGTACTTGCATACCAGTTATGTGCTTCCCGGTACATATGTTAGACACATTAGATGTTTTATGTTTGACACATGGCTGTAGAAGACAAAAATTATAAAATTGACAACATTTTTCACCATGTCCTAATTTATAAGGTTTTCACCCTTATAAAGTGCATTTTCTGCATCATGCTTTTATGCCTTTATTTAGTAATGATATGTACTGTTTTCTGGTTAATTATAGCTTTAAAGCATCACGTGATGGGGCCTAATAGCATGATTACATGTTATCTTTAAACCCCATAATAGCACCCTGAAGTTGTAATCTGTAATTTGTCATCCCTGTCCAGCCTATTAATTGTGGGAGCCCAGACTAGCAAGAATCCTGCATTTCCTGCCTACTCTATAAAAAGACGGCATTAGTTAATCGCAGCATTTCCTGCCGCCTCAGGCAGATAGACTAATTACACAGATCACGAGAGTCATTGATGAGAGGTAACTTCTTACCAAGTGGGAATATGTAGCCGCACAGGGCAAACGCTCAGACTGAGCTTTGTAACCTGACAAACAAGCATACAGGAACATTAGTGGAATTTTCTGGAACTTCATAGCATGTATGTTGTTTTACTGTTTCGGTGGGGGGGGGGGGGGGGGGGGGGGGGGGGGGGGGGGGGGGGGGGGGGGGGGGGGGGGGGGGGGGGGGGGG
>JABFEA020000010.1:25034855-25046170 GCA_019775915.2 Cyphomyrus plagiostoma | reverse complement strand
GCCAATACATTCATGAATTATGAAGTATTATGGCCCCTTTTAATCCCAGAAAAACAATGCAATGACAATTCGAGGCATTAGAAAGGAGCAGCTCTGTCACAGTGCTGTTGGCTTTCAGGCAAAAGAAAAGCCAAAAATATATAGCCTGCAAATAGGGTATTAGGCTCCCTTTGTCAGCATGTGCTCAACTGTGGTTTGGCCTTAAGATCACAAAATAAAAAGTATTATGTGAACTAACTGGGTGTGCCTCTTCATTGCCGTTTGGGTTCCTCGCACATAAACAGGCTTCCTTGCTGTTGCCCGAATGTCTAGCCCCTGACCCACATCAGGCCCATAGGAGCATGCATCTACTGTCTAGCATCCAGATGCCTCGCGTGCATGTCTACAGTGTGGGGTGGGGGGGTCATCTGGGAACACCAGTGCCGGTCTGGGAATGCGTCCATGGGGAATGGTGCGTCATCTGCAGGCGAGATTAGGCCCCCTAATCGGCAAAGCCAGCCCCAGGGCCTTGGGTCCGCGCAGGCAGAGCCCGACAGCCGCTATGCAAGATGGCAGTTCAGGGCAGAGCAGCTTCTCAGATGCATTCTCTGTCTTTCTCTGTCTCAGGATATATCATTGGTATGATGAAAAGGGAAAGAAGACAAAATGTACAGCCCCACAATATATCGACTTCGTCATGAGCCTGGTTCAGAAGCTGGTGACAGACGAAGACATCTTCCCCACGAAATATGGTAAAGACAGATGTAGTTCTGTTTTGGGTCAGCCAGAGTGCCATGTTCATGTGCCCCAATGGACAATACAGTACGCGACTGTCTGCAGATTGTAAAATAGCACATTGAAGTAGAGTGAAGGATGACATGACCTCCCTGCCCCCTGATGTAGGTAAGGAGTTCCCCAGCGCTTTCGAAGCTGTGGTGAAGAAGATCTGCAGATACCTGTTCCATGTGCTAGCTCACATCTACTGGGCGCACTTTAAGGAGAGCGTGGCGCTGGAGCTGCAGGGCCACTTGAATACGCTCTATGCACATTTCATCGTTTTTGTAAGGGAGTTCAACCTGGTGGACGCCAAGGAGACCTCCATCATGGACGACTTGTCAGAGGTCCTTTGCACACCCCTGCCCGCTGCACAGAACCACGTAACGGAGAGATGAGCCGGCCCGTGTGCAGCCTGCACAGTGGCAGGATCCGGGACAGGGAGGGCTGAGCTGGCTGAGCTGCTGTTGGCACTTAGAAACCTTCCAGACCCTGAATGTGGCTGTTGGCAGCGGGACTGTCACACCTGCAGGAATTGGTGTGCGCTATTTCCTGGCAGATTCCACCTCCCCGCCCAGCCCTTTAAATAATAACAATCATCCTCTCTTTATTTTTGTTTCCTTTTATTTAATTTTCTTTTACCCGCCGTACTCCCAGCTGTTGTATTTCCCAGAGTGTTTCTGTTCTCCTCTCTTCAGTTTCCGCTCTGCTCTCATTCTTGTGTGGTGGCCTTGCCAGTGTCCAGAGTCCTATGGTATGATGTTACTATGGATATGAAACACAGAGAGCAACCTTTCCAGCTGGCACAGCTTTAGGGTGCGTCCAGGCTAGGTTACTGTCCCGTACCGGCAGGGTGAGCCCGGGCTCCGTTACTGTCCCGTACCGGCAGGGTGAGCCCGGGCTCCGTTACTGTCCCGTACCACAGCTAGCCTTCTGCTTGGATTGACCCTTCTTTCCTCAGTTTGTTTTGGATTTTATTTTGGGAGACAGGCACATTCTGAGAGGCCTTCCCACTCAGGACACGTGAGGACATTATGTTACTGCTGCCAACCGCGGAGAGAGCCGCGAGAAAATACTGTTTTTATGTTAACACAGTCACACGTGTAATATTGAAGTCAAGTAATCTGGTTGCCACTTAACTATATGTTTGTATGTATGTATGTATGCTTCAAAGCTCTGGTGTGCATGGAGAGAACATAAAGGACATTAGTCTTTGACTCAGAGGAAGCAATGTAGAGCTTTTGGTTGTGCTCAGAAACACAGAATCAATAGAAAGTCTGCACTGGGGTGCCCCCTGTGGCACTGGTGAGGTTTGTTAGGGTTTTGGGCCAATGAATGATGCTGCTGCTGCTGCTTTTGCTCACATAACCAGCACAACATGAGGACAAAGACAGTTAGCACTGTCTGCTGTACATGCAACCCCCACCCGGCCAAACAAAACAGACATACACATTCTGTTCGGGGTGCTTGTAGTACATCATAATATGGCCATCTGTCTTAGGGCCTTTGCAAACATGCAAGGAGGTAGCAAGGGGCTATTTAAAAAGGAACTGCGCTGGCCCTAACTGACCACCTTACATATGACATTTCCATCCCCAGAACTCACCCACCCCATGTCTTGCCTGTCCTCTGACAAAGGCTTGAGTGTGTCTGTCTGTCTGTCTGTATGTGTGTGTGTTTGCACACTGATGGGACAGCAAACCCAAGGGAGAAAATGCTAATTCCAGTGATCACTGTGTACGACACTGTCACAAGCAGTAAGGAGAAGCTTTCTTTTTGGACAACTTCTGCGTTTGAGGAGGCATTTTATTTATTTCTTTTTTAAATATTTGCAGGGTTCTTCAGTTCTGGCTTTTGTTTTATGTGTTTTTAATTATCTAAGTTAAAAGCATTTAATATTTTAAGCTCTGCAAATTATAACCTAATAAAATATAAAATATGTGCATCTGACTTGTGTAATTACTGCTTCGTGTTCTTGTTAGGTTCTTCTTAAAGGTAAGTCTTCTACAGTAGGATGTGACATTTTTGGGGAGTGTTTTCTTCTTTGTTAGTGTTGTTCCATACTGAACTTCTTAACTTCTGAGGAAAATATATTTGCTGTATATGATTCGCAGTGGGTATTCTAAACTGCTCGCCAGCCGTGTCATAAAACTAACCTGCTAAATGCAGTACTGCTCACCTCCATAAGGTGTCAGTGCCATGCAGAATGCAATGGCATTAAAATGTACTGAATTTTGTACGTTTAATAATACACTAATCGCTTTGTTGTATAATAAGGTAATCATAAGATTGGAAAAACCTGGACGTTGACACAGTGACAAATTTATTTAACATTCACCAAGAGTATTGTGGTTGTTTTGTCAACATACTTTTTTCCAGATAAGCTATTTCCAGTATTAGCACTTAAGCAGCAGGCAACTTAATTCCCACCTTTGCTCTTACAACATCTCATAAACTTGTCATGTGGGTAAAGGATCCTGAGGATCTGTGCAAGATTCCCTGTGAAATTAACCAGGTGAGTCACAAGAACACTTGTGTCTGAATGATCCATGATACATTCAGTTAATCTGCAAGTAGTTTTATGTTAATAAATCTAGCAGAATAATTATTTTAACATAGTGACTTGTTTGTAAGAGTGCAAATGGTATCCTGGCAATAGATCTTGTTTCAGGTATAACTTTTAAGCTTCATTCTGTTAGTTTGTTCCAATTACATTTGCTTTTCCTCCTCTCATTTATTTATTGCATTATACCATAAGAGATTTTCCACCCCAGTGTGTCAAACCCTCTATATTACCTGTAGTCCAACCAGGGCCAGTGAACTCCTTTATGCCTTCTGAGGGGTGCCGACTTAGTCGGCCAATGCACTGCCCAAGACAAAGCGATATTGGCTTGCTCATGCCCTCTGCAGTGCTGGCACAACAGCTATGCAATGTAGGAACACTAACATAGCAGCAGTCGAAGACGTTAGTGACGTGAACTGAAGACAGCCCCCCACCCCGGTATAATTTGAGAGCTGATCATACAGGTGCAAGAAAAAGTATGTGAACCCTTTGGATTTATATGAATACCTGCAAAAATTGGTCATAAAATGTGATCTGATCTTCCTATAAGTCACAATAGACACAGTCTGCTTAAACTAATACCGCACAAGTAATTGTATATTTTTTCATGTTTTTATTGAACACACCATGTAAACATTCACAGTGCAGGTGTGAACCCCTAGGCTAATGACATATCCAAGAGCTAATTGGAGTCAGTAGTCAGTTAACCTGGAGTTCAATCAATGAGATGAGATTGGAGGTGTCTGTTAAAGCTAGCTGCCCTGCCCTATAAAAAGCACAGACCAATTTTTGAGTTTTCTTTTCTCAAGAAGCATTGACTGATGTGAATGATGCCTCACACAAAAGAGCTCTCAGAAGACCTTAGACTAAGAATTGTTGACTTGCATGAAGCTGGAAAGGGCTATAAAAGTATATCCAAAATCCTTTATGTTCATCTGTCCACAGTAAGACAAATTGTCTATAAATGGAGAAAGTTGAGCATTAACTCTCCCTAGGAGTGGCCGTCCTGTAAAGTTGACTGCAAGAGCAGAGCACAGAATGCTGAATGAGGTGAAGGATTCATCCCAGCCAATCTTCTCTCTGCACATTTGCTGGAGTATGTGTTTCCCCAAAAGGACAAACGGTGCTATAGACCCTAGAGCCCTATTATTCAAATCAAGGTCTGAGCACTGTTGGTTTTACAGCCTTCCTTTACCTGTCAGCCAGGTGTGAAGTCTCTGACCATTCAAAATCAGTAATTATTATACTAACTAACTGGGAGAACTGAAAACAAGGCCTGGATTTGGAATCGAGGTCCAGATTTGAAGAACCCTGTCCTAGGGGATCATGCACAGATGCTACAGTAGAAAACGCACCGCTTCTTGTTAATGGGATTTTGTTTCACTTGAACTCTAAATTTGAATGAGTCAAATGGGATGCACCAAACAACTCCAAGAGCTCTTTCCCTCTGCGGTAAGCTAAAAGCCAAGTCTAGATCTTTGATTACTGCACACACTTCTTCTGGGATCGTTGCCATCACATTCTCACTGTTGGAAACAAATTTGTGATTTCTTACCTTGCCAGTGAGGCAAAGTTCTCTTAATTTTTTGGCAACTCGATAGCTTCCTTCTCAATTTAAACACTTATCAGACTATCGTCTGCATAGAAATTTCTTCAAATGAAACGTATGATATCTTCTTGCCACAGCCAGAAGATGAGGCCACTCAAAACAAGTGGACCTTCATTCTGTAGATTGATGGTGCGGTCTCCAAGTTTCCATTCTCCCACCATAGAAATTGTAAGTAATCATAATCTTCCCTTTTAACATGAAACTGGTGGAACATTCTTTCAATGTCACACATAACTGCAACAGATCCCACAGGAAACACCGCAGGACACCCACCGATGTATTTGTCAAATCAGAAGCAGTGAGCAAATCGTCATTGAATGATGTTTCTTGAAATTTAGCAGAACAGTCGAATACCACATTTTTCCTGGTTTTTGTGGATAGTAAACTCCATAATGTGGAATATACCAAGCAGATTTATTGCCAATTTCTTCCTCAGGAGGCTTCTCTGCTTTGCCACATGAAATGATGTCATCCATATAGTTTGCATAGTCTTTGTACTACCTTTGATCTTTCTTTAGTCTTCTTTCAAGACAACTCAGGTGGTGTATTGTACATGTCTGGTTGTTAGGTAATTTTAGTGTTTCCTCTTTGAAAGGAAATAGCATTTTATAGTGACCATTGTTCTTTTTTGTGATGTTATCTCTCAACTTCGACAGGAACTTGAGGTCTTCTTGAGATAAAGACTCATCTCCAGCTCTTTCTGGGAAGTCTGATTCAAGGACCCTTATGATGTCTGAGGGAATAATTTTCTTTGTTTTGGTGCAGCTCATGTAGTGTACTTCATTCTTAAGATTGACAGAAGGCTCTGTACTAGGTGTCACATGCCTCACTACTATGCAATGGCTGATATCAATGGCGTCTCAATAGTCCACACAGGGATTCCCGTGGCCAACTACTCATACTTCAACCCATCGCATACAGCTGGGTTTCTTTGCCAGACATAATTGTTGTACCCAATAATCATACCTACTTCAAAATCCTGAAGAGATGCTATCTCATCTTGGAAGTGTCTAGATGAGACCAAACCTTTGCAATCTCACCAGTTGGTATGTGAGTTTTGTTGGATGGAATAAACTCACGTGTAGACTGGTTGTAAGGAGATCTTCCTACCAGAGTAAAAGCCTCAAACTTATAGGTCATTTCCACTTCAAGAATTAGTTCCAATAGAGAGCTTCATATTGACTTGTTTTTTGTTTACTTCCAATGTGTCAGCTACTTAGAATAAAGCTAATGTTGCTTTGAGAATCTAACAGAGCATTCACAAGGACTTTTTGTGCTGGTTGAGTTGTGGATAAAAGCCAGACAGGAATTATAGCATCTGTTTCTTTTGTAGCTTCATCAAGTATTACTCTGTTTGAAGTAGAAGCTGTGGTTGTTTGCTTATGTTGTTTATTGAGGTCTGTCTTTGTGCATTATGCACACTTGACTGTACATGTGTTTCTGTATACCACGTTTACATCGAAGACCAGCTCCAATACGAACAACACAAGTACAGAGGATGGTAAAAATCCCCAAATGTTGGTCTTGCAAGACCTATCCCATCTTTGAATTGCATCTGTATATTGCAGATTATTAAACATGACTTTATATAGCTCTCATAATATTAATTATAAGGCCAGCTACAAAATGCAAGTGTAACTGTTGCTATAACACTACGTTAATGTCAGCTACAAAACTGAGAAACTGAAAAGCATGTGTCAGGTGTATGTTGCATGTGGGGTGAGAGGTGTGCAGCAGCATATTATTTTTTCTAACTGAGAAAAACCGGTTTCATTGATTGTCTTGCTATTAGTTTGCCTATTTATTTATTTGTCTGATTTATTTTGTTTGTTTTATTCATCTTACTGCCAGAGGTTATATATAAGACACTGTAAATGGGTCACTTTATTTTCAGATGCATCCTCAGTCAGAAGGATTTATTTTTTCCCTTTATAGTCATGCTTACAGTTAAAGTTTAATTCATTAAACTTTTTCCTGCCTTAGTTTATACTGAGCTACTGTAAATGCTACAGCTTTTATTTTCAGATACACATTCAGCTTGAATTTAGATTTCTGACATTAACATAAATATCCTATGTCTTATGTCTGTTTCTATCCACACACGTGTACATGAGCTGAACATTTGTTGGCATACTCTATGACTTTCTTCAGTGTTGGCAGGTCTGCAGTATGTATGAAATAAATTAAGTTGCAATATTTACCAATACAATGATTAATGTGTCTGTAAAGCAATCTTAAATGCCAGGGATACAGGAAAATGAATCTATCAAATCTTTGGCCATTTGATTGTTATCCATTCTTGCATAAAGACATATCAAAAGGATGATTAAACAGGTAAAGATATTCGCAAAACTTTTTGTAATTTGATTTCCAGCACACAAAAGCATAGGTTCAGATTGTCAGAGAGATGATTGAAATGTTGTAATTTTTCAAATAGCATCACGCAGGGCAGCCCTAAATCCTACCCCATCGTCACGCAGCCACCCTGCCAGGGAGAACTTCTCCTAAGGTATGTTCAAGAATGGCAGTCATGGCAGTACGCTGCAGTGGAAAACCCTCTTCTGACCTATGTCCGTAGAAGCCCCCATGACAGCTGTAGCAGAAAACCTGTGCAAGCTGTCCCCAGCGAGTCGGCCTTTGTAGGCTTTGTGGGCTGCGTGGCGGCACGTGAGCGTGTTAATGTGCAGTTCATGGGGCTGACATGTTTCACGTTACCACTGCCGCTCCCACCCACAGCTGCTGGCCAGTGCGCTCCCACCATGCAGAGAGTGAAGGCTTTTGTCAGTGTGGGGAGACCCGAGGAACACCTTTCATCACGGGCAGGCTGAGACACGCGGCGGCTGTTCTCCCTTTCAAAACCTAGCGCTGGGGATTTGGCCTGTGTGATGCAGGGGCTGACACAGGCTTCGGGAAGCATCCTGGTGAGGCATGCCCCATAATCCCATTCTGTTTCATCATTCAGTCGCAAGCTATTCCAAAACCTGGCCGTGGGGGGGAATCAGAGCCGTTGAAGAATCAGTGGCAAAATCCTGCAGTGCCCAGGCATGTCATCAAATATCTGGACAAGCGCTTGGATTACAAAGGCATATGAGCCCAGGGCTTGGCTTCCGGAGTCCAGTGCAATCCAGCCTGCTGATGTCTGGTAATCACACCTGCTATAAATACTGCAGCATTTTGTTTTACTTAATGGAAAATTTATACGAGCTGAGGGGGCTCACATGCGAACAGAGATCGAGTGTCGTGCTGATGGTGCCGAATTCCTTCTGTGTTAGATCAAGAAAGGGTGCAGTGGTGGACAAACTGAGGTTAGCTGGGGTTTGACCTGAACAGTATCGGTGTTTCCTTCTGGATTCTGCCCACATAAAAATCCCAGCACAGCAAAGGCAACTGGTACAGGAAAAAAAATCTGTGAATTTTCCCCTGATGCACTTTGGAGGAAGTTACTGATGGTGGCACCCTAACCCTGCAGGACAAGTAGGTACAGAAAATGGATGCAGAGATGCTTTGAAACCTGCTTCCACATCTATCCATCTTCTAACCACCTACCATGGTGAGGGCAGCAGGCAACACTAAAGCATATCATTCAGTTAATCGATTCAGTAATATGCTCATGCGTACAAATTGAGGAAAAAGAGTGAATGAAAACTTGTAATACAATGAACATTAAGACTGTGTCCTGACAGCTGGGTTTTATGTTTTAAGTGCATACATATAGACAAGTAAGGCTTGTCTATGTCATCCAAATGACTGTAAAAATAACCTCCCTTAAGTAGGAAAATCCACGCCTCCATTTTCTGTGTCCACTTGCCCTGGGTAGGATTAGGGTTAGAATGCTACCCCACAAGAAAATTGGGTATACAAATTAATAAAACACATAGTTATTATTTTTGTCAAAAAGTCATTACCCTACATCCCTGCTTGGGATAAGCAGTTGAAAGAGTTGAAGGATGGATGGACAAAGTGCATAGTAACTGTATCAGCAATTCACATATCCTCCCACAGAGGGCGCTGATGTCCTTAGTTGAGATCTGAATGCCCTGTGTGTGGCTGTTGTGGTGCTGGATTGTTGACATCATCACAATTTAGCCCTGAACAAACCATGTAATGCCTCTGATTCAGCTCAAGTGCAGCCTGCCTTCTCAGCTTTCTCCTCCTGTGAATGAAAAGACAAGTACATTTTGTCATATACCCTCATATTTGTCTCTTCCTCTATTCATATGCAGTACTATGCAATAATCTGTCAAATGACCTAAGAAAACACTCACGTGATGCTATTTATGTGGGTAGGAAATGTATATTTGCTCAAAAAACATTAGAATACAGTATATTAAAAATGTTGTATTCTCTAGAAAATTACTGATGTGTTAGATGACTAGAATATCACCTTTTCAGTTCTCAAACCAGTCCTCAGGGGCACCCCAGCCATTACATGTATTTGTTACATTTCATTAACAGCTTTTTTTGTTAATTAATCTAATTAGTTAATTATCTCAATCCAGTATTGATTGGCCCAGCGAAGTGTGGTGGTGCTTGAATCAGTAAATACATGAATATATTTGATTAGTTTCTGCAAACACAGGGCTACTTTAGGGGAGGTTTTAAAGTGGCTCAAAGGAGATACTTTAAGAAAAATATATATTTTTAAAATTTACACGAACATAAAGATTTTCTTGTAAGACATGTCATATACAACTATACACCCCTACTCTGAATCTATGTTGTATTTAAATTATTTTTGCAAATCAGATGAATTTAGTATCCAAATGAAGTCATTTTTCATTCAGCTACATGTACAACTGAAGCTGCTCAAACAGTGTTATGAATTCAAAGCAAAATATAAATATGATACATTTTTACTGTTGTTGGGCTTCCATTAAAGGGGTTCTGGATTAATATGGCACCGGAACCCAAACTAAATCCTTCGCATGTGCGCCTTGGCTTATACGATGATCCCCGTGAACATTACATCATCACAGAAAAGTGTTGCACTTTTTTTTTTTCCAGTGGTTTAAAAATCCATTTCAATTCACCTTCAAGCCATAATCACTTATGTCAGACCATGTGTGTTGGGGTTTCATGCCTGTGTGGACGTAACACTGTTTTTCTGACTTTTTTATTTTAAAAGTGACTGGTCATCTGTCAGTTGCTTTATTATTTATCCCTGGGCATTAAACTAGCAGTTGCTGTTGAGTCCATTACTCCCCACTTTACTGTATAGACACCTGCAGCTGTCACTTCTGTAGAAGTGTGCCCCCCCCCCATCCTTACCCAGGCCCCGTCTTCAGTTTCCCCTTCACCCACCTTTACCGCACGCACATTTGTCCCTTTCTGGGGGGGTGGGGGTTCGCTGTACTGCCAGGACTAACCATAAACAGAATGATGTGCGCTTCAGAGTTTCTGTGCTACACTTCAGAGAGTAACAGAAATGCCTCCTTCTGGCTCCTTGAGGGAGTTGGCACTCCTCCTAGCCACTCAGGAGAAGCCTGAGTTCGTTGGGAAGGAGTTAAGATTGATGGCACCACTGAGGAGCGCATGTGAAGCTGGTATCAACTGCAGTAAACATTAGCAATACTAAACTAGCCACAGTCAGATATACAGCAAAACTGCCCTCTCTCAGTTTCCTTCCTCTACTCATAAATCTTTGATCTGACTAGACCTTGTCTTGCTCCAGGACACAAGTATGTGGACGGAGTCAAGGTGTCAAGATGTCTCCACTCCAGTGCATGTAAGATGTTATTACTAGGTTCTGGGTGCAAATATACGCCATGCTTTTTCACAGTTTCCTCTTGCCTGACTGCAGAACAGAAATGTCGGCAATGAAGACTTAAAGCATCAAGGTATTGACTGGTTAAATGCTACCAGAGACGGTGTCAGTAGCACATCCCCTGTGACAGTGACAGCTCTGCTAGCTGCTTTGTATGAACTTTGTCCCTAAAATGTTAAACAAAGGGAGTATGTTTTGCAGTATATTACAGGGAATGGCATTCTAAATATGTCTGGGAGCAGTTACTGTAGGACATTATGATGTAGGCTGCAGATGACACCCTAAACTTTGTGCTGATCTCATGACACTCTTAAGAGACGAAACGTTGATTCTGTCAATCTAAATTCCTGATCGGCATTCCCTCCTGTACTGTACTGCATTGCCAGCTTCTTGGTCCAGCATTGAGGAGGTGATCCAACACAAAAGGGCTACATACATACCTTCTACCCTCCCTACTCCCTGCTCCACCCTTTCTCACACCCTCCAGCATGGACAAATAGGGGCCGAATGCCCTGACACATCAGTGACCCTGTGAGGCATCATAAGAATTATACAAACGAGAGGAGGCCATTCGGCCCATCAAGCTTGCTTGGGGAGAACTTAACTAATAGCTCAGAGTTGTTAAA
>JABFEA020000010.1:24969848-25016860 GCA_019775915.2 Cyphomyrus plagiostoma | reverse complement strand
GCAGAGGCGCTGAGCAGGCCTAACTAATGTCCGCGTTCTGCTTCTCTAGGTTATACTTCCATGGTGGGACTCGCAGAGGCGCTGAGCAGGCCTAACTAATGTCCGTCTTCAGCTTCTGTAGGCTATACTTCCATGGTGCTGATATGCATTTCATTAAGCCACTGTTTGACTAATTATCCATCAAAGGAGATGTTTTATGCTTTCTAGGAAAAGCACAGCGTGCCGCAAAATGGAAAACCCAAGTCAGTGTCCCTAACTGGGCGTGCCATCCTGAATCAAGAGAGGACACAGAGATAGATGGGCTCAACACTAAATGACAAAAAAGGTACATAGCATTAACTGCAACTAGCATTTAGTTCTACAAAATTATCATTTACCATTTTATCAATAATAATCACTGTTCTTTATAAAACAGCAGAGTATAAAATTAATATATTTGCGTTGTCTTTGGTGAATAAAATAGACCAAAATTACGTATTTGATCTCTACAGTACCATGATGGTCCATAATTAATGTATGACTGTACTTGTGAGATGTCTGAAATTTATGTGATGGAAATGTCAACAGCAAGGACTGGCACGTGACTGACATTAATGACATTATACAACAGCAGATGTGAAGATGAAATTAATCGGTTCAGATATGAATAGATTACATAAAATATTTTGAGATGCATTATTATGTATGGTGTTCAACTCTAACCTGCTTATAAAATCAGAAAGTGGGAGTAAAAAAAAAAAATCCCATAAGGCATACTGCCTAAATCAGCTTCTCATATCCAGCATGGTACCATATCGGGCACATTTGTTCATTTTTATCTATTTGATGTTGTTGATTGTAAGATGCTGTATGCACCCCTATACTCCAATCTCTCCCTTCTACTGTAAATGTATTGCAAGTGTAGACTTGCATGATCAACAAAGCTCGCACTGATTCCAATTTCACCAAGTGCATGTTTTCTCCGGGTCGAGCCGCGTGTTTCTGTGTGGCAAAGGTCCAGATTTCCACAAGCATCAGTTACAATATTTAGAGCAGAGTCATCAGGCAGCGCCTGACACATGCCAGCATCCAAACAAGGTGACCTGATTACTTTGGCCATTTGGGTGGAACAGAAAAAATGTAGGGAAGCAGACCACCAGGACAGAGGGACTCACTGCAGAGCTGGGGCCGCCACCCAAGACACATACATTGTGAATATCTGCCAGCCCCAAATCAAGGGTGTCGAAGCTAAATGAGGAGTAACATCACTATCGCAGCTGCTGCCTTTGCAGCTCATCCGCATGATAGCCTCTTGTTATTCCTCTCCCATGTCACATTCTCCCATTGGCTATGACACAGACACATCAAGGACCAGAGCTTACAAAAAATACAGAAGGAGCAGAGCTGCAGCCGGTGTGGTCGGGTACGCGTGCCCCCCCCCCAGCGCATGCTCCTGAGCCTCGGCGCTCCTCCCCCAGGTGGCCACACATTCCCGTCGACAGCATCAGAATCAGAATCAGAAAAACTTTATTGATCCCGGAGGAAATTGCTCATGTTACTACTACTTCTGCTGTCACACAGAGACACAAGACAAGAATGTAAAAAATATAAAATATATAAGAAACTGAAATAAAATTATAAAAGAGAGACTCTGCACTATATACACCATGAGATTTACATAAGTGAAACAGGATATGATATAATAAATAAAATAAGTATTGTTAAGTGAGTATTGCACATTGAGTACAGGTACATTACCAAGTAATATTGCACATCAAGTAGCAGCAGGTTTAATTGCACAGGCTAAAGAATGGAGTTTGTTAGCATCTGAAGGCTGGGTATGAAATCAGTGTGAGGAATTATAGAGTCTGATGGCTGTGGGCAGAAATGATCTTCTGTGGCGTTCAGTGGAGCACTTAATGCTAGTCAGCCTATAGCTAAAAGTGCTCTTCCATGGAAGTGCTCTTTCTTGGAAGAGCGTCTTCCGGACGGCTCTTCCAAGGGTCACTCTGGGTGCCTCGGCGACAGATATCTTTTTCTGTCACCTATGCACCATCATCAGCTTGTCGCAGAAACTGAACAAGCACCAAAGGCTGAATAATATTTTGTACATAATTCACTGTTGATGAAAACGGTTACCTTACGCTAAAGCTCGGGTACTACTCAGATTGAAAATAATTACATTTTCTGCTGCAGATCTGCCCACCACCATAACTGGCCAATTTATACTCTCTGGGTCAGCAACTAAATGTCCAGTAGGATGTTGATTTAATTCACTTGCTAAACAAACATCGGTGGTCGTGCATGGGATGGATGCTTGGAGACTACACAGAAACAATATGCCCTGATAATTTAATATTCTCTTTTGTGTAAGAAACACAGTAACACAGATCATTGCCATCCTTTCCATTTAATTTCTTTTCTTGATGTAGGTCGGGACTGAAAATAACCCAATAACTTTGATCTTTACTTACAGAACTTTACAAATAAAACCGAGAGGTTTCTCTGTTAAAGCACTTGAAGCAAGAGCATGGTTACAAAAAAAATACAAAACCAAAATAAATACGTCTAGATTCGGCTAAATAAATGCGACTACATACATTTAACGAAATAGATATGACCGTGGTTCACTGCTGCAAACAAAAACCACATTAAATTACAAACAGCTTTCACTAAAAACATTCCAAGAGGACTTTAAAGAAAAAGATAAACTTTACATCTCCAACAGAGTTCGCTTAACACCCCTTATAGGTCTCTGTTAATTCCAGTCTAAGAAAAAAAAACTGTTATTTTTACTTTTACCTATAAAGAATATACAAAACGTACAGTGCTACCATCTGATTGGTTAATTAAACGAAATCTATTCCGAAATAAAAACAATACAAACTCAAAATACACCGCTGCAGCAGACACAGATAAACAGTATTTCATAACAAATGAACATTAGTTGGCATAATCACAAAAGTATTACATGTTCCTGTATGACCTCAACTACATGCTAGCAATTTTGGGCCCCCCTAGGTAATGTTATTATTAATAAAGCAGATCTCTGGGGGGCCCTAAAGGGCGTGGGCCCTTAGAATTGTCCCAACTTTCCCCCCCTTAGCGGCGCCCCTGCCTGCCAGAACCAAGCCATGCAATCCAAAGGCTAGCGTTAACGCGTGGAGCACGAAATGCTTGGAGATCTCTTAAAGCGACAGTAGCCACCTCATGTACTGAATGGTAAATCAGAATCCTTTCAAATAGGGCTTGTCTTGCGAGAACCAAGAGATACGACCAAAGCATCTTCAATAAGGGAACGAAAGGGAACCTACTCGGCTACTGTACATTGAGATTCTTGATTTTTAAGACTGAGAAATTAACCTAATGATATGATAAGTGATCTGACTTCATAGTAGATGTGGCTGTAAAGCACCGATAAGCCCAGTATACACATTATATCACAACTTAATTTTCTAATTCCATGAATTTGGTAGTGTAATTGCTGTCGGTGTAGATTATTGTGGGTTTTTGTCATTACAGCAATTACCAGATTGTTAAAAAAAAAAAAAAAAACACTGCCACCCACTTTTGTTTGTCCATTTGGAAAACCAAAACAGGTCTTCTTAATAAGCCCATGGAGCACATGCCTCCGTGTTCTGTGGGTGGCCAGGGTGTGAGGTGAGAGGACCCCCCAGCTCATCAGGCTACCCCCTTAATTGCGTTGTTACTTTTTGAAGGGCTCTTTATTATGACAGGATGCGTTGGGCAGCGTGAAGGAGTACCACAGGTAGGGGGAAGTTTAAAGAACAGAAATGGGTACATTTTGCCAGCGTGCTAATGCTATGTCGGTGATTGGAAAGAGGCACTCAGAAGCGCAAAAGGGAGGCACCTCAAGTCCTGCCCCCACCCCCAACCCAGAACGTCCATGTCCCCCAGGGCACCTCTGGAAATGACCACTCAAGCAAGCTTAGTGGATAAAATATTATAACATACTGTACAACAATAAATAAATAGTTTTAATAGAAGTATCTATTGCCAATCTACTGCTGCTGATGGCGACCAAACGGGTTGCAAGATCATTGACAGACCACTCTTGGGGAAAAAAGTCACAGCAATCTCCCTGCCAACATCCTTTCACACCATATAGTGTGCCTGCATGCTATACCATACCCCCAGAGAGGGTTTCCTTTCAAGCGTTGCCTTTTATTGGGGTTACAGAAACGTAATAACCGATAGTGCGGATTTATAGCGGACGAAAACAGAAACTGAACTTCTTTGTTAGTGCGGCACAACCACTGACTGAAATTGCCCTTTCAGGTTTTGATGTTTATATAAATGTGAAAGAAACTAGGATAATAAAAAAATGAATGTATGAATGAATGAATATTCCACTCTAACCACTCTAATAATCAAATCATCCACGAAACGTCATTTTAAACGAATAAACTATATCTGCATTAGGCTATGTATATGAATAGCTAAGTTGTATACAGCAGTAAAAAAAAAAATCTAATTTTAAACAAATAGTACACTGATCACATCGCGATCAACTATTTATAATAATGGATTTGATTTTCCACATAAAATAATATTCCAGTATTCGAGTAAAATTATAGCTGAAGTGTATTGATCATACAACAGTGACAGCGATAGGTGCTTCTGGATATCCACGGAAAGTAAATGTCACCGTTAAACATAATGCTGTGATCACTTACAAACGGTGCCAGTTTCATCATCGCCATGCCAGGAATCTGAAACAGAACTGAAACCCGAGGCGGAGACCCAGGCTGCTGATGTTAACACTTCAGCCTGGATCTCAGCTGCCTTTCAGAAGAGCTCCCGTCTCTCACCGCTATCTGTATCAAGGACATGATAGAGTACTGGATGTTACTCAGCAAAAGAGACGGACAAGATATACTTCATGTGATTAGACACTGAAAGAACTTAAGCATTTCTCAGTAGACTAATATGAACAAGGGCGCTGAATGTATTCTGATCTTGATTAGAAATTGGTGAAAATCGTTTAAAAGTTACTTCTGTGGCCCCTAATCGATTTATGTTTGTCCAGATCCTGTTTAATATGTTTGTTTTTATATCAAATATTCATTAACATTTTGCAGTAGCGACACCAGCTTCCATTCCAGATTAACAGCAGAAGGCTGAGAAAAGCTGCTCTGGTTAATGTCCCCGTTCTTATATATGGTGCAGATGATTTGTTGGACTAGTGAAATACCGCGTGCCCTGGCAAGATGACATAATAACATATTTGCTGAAATAATGGTCAGTTATAGCGCCGCTGCTGGACATCCAGTCTGGGCCGGACCATGTGAGCATTTTGGCACATATACCCCCAGGGCACCTCGTCATCAGGATACACCAAGGAGAGCCACCCCCATAAGGCTGCAACCCCCCCCGTGCGTCTCATTCACAAGTGTCCTTTAATAAGTTAATATCTAATATATTTAATGTGATTTATATTGAGCTTTTCATTTGGCACTCACTGAAAAGCCTGCCTAATATTTCCCCCATATTAGATGCATTTCTAAATTTTGAGCCAATAACGTGACGTTATGTACGTGCAGGTCAATTTAGTGTGTTGCTAGTTTTAATGATAGCTAGCTAGATAGATAGCGAAGCGATGGACAGACGTAGGCAACTTAGTAGCTACAGGTGTGCAAAAAGAAAACGTAAAACACAAAAGCAGGGTAGATCATATGTATGTTACTTTGCCCAAAGTGCCAGCAATTGCTAGTTGTTTCATAAAACATGAGGTTCGAACTGGGCCATTTTTGTTGCCGCTCCCTAGGAGGGGGGCACTTAACTGCTACCGATCAGAATACGTACAGCTTAGCTTTACAGTCTGATCTTGCACTTAGAAAACCAGGAATACTACCTACTACTGTCTTTCATTACCTCGCTATTCCAATTATTTTTCTTATGGTGAAGTTCGTATTTGAAAAAACAACTGCTGCTTGGTAGAGAGAGAGTCACGCCTCTTGCTTTCTGGCCCACACTATCGACATCTAGAGAGTACAGAGTAAATTATTTGGATCTTTATTCTCGGCATAAAAAGAAAGAAAAAGTCATTACTGAATTCTTACTGCTATAAAACAGCTCTTCTGTCTTAATTGGCTTTCATGTAAATAAAATTTACTGTTTCATGTTTTTCTTATGAATACAAACGGTTTTCAGTACAATCCAATGCAGTAATCTCAATAAAAATAAATCTTCAAATACTTTCAAGGTGTTTCCTGCCAGTTAATTTAAGACCTGGGATTAAATGAGCCAAATAACGGAGCTAAGTGTCCCTTTAAAACTGCATCGGATCAGTGATCTGCCCAGTAATCTCCTGGGTTGCTGCGGCATAAGGCTGGTAAGCACGCTCATGTCCGGCACTGCGGCAGTCCAGTGTCCACTGGCCTATAACCCCGCGATCCGCGGCCACGGCAGGCTGTGCGTGGAGGCTCCGCGGCAGGATTCAGGAGCAGCACCCTGCCTGTCAGCCAGCTCTGTATCGCACTCCCTCTCAGCTCCCTGTCTTCCCTCTCAGACCTGTGGCCATTTCCCCCTTTGTATTCCTCTACCAGATGTGGACTCCATAAACATCTGTACTCAACAAGAGCTTCATTTCAGCATTGCCTTATTTATGAAAAACATATGCTCGTTTGGCTTTCTGAAAACGCCTTATAATAGGTATGTGTGCTGATTCGAACAGTGAATCATGTTGCTGCAGCTGAATGTATACAGCACACCAATGGGGTAAAATTCAAATACTGTTAAATGAAGTATGGGAATGACTGGACTAAGACTAAAAATTGTCCCTGGACTTTTGCACAGACAAGCCCTCCACGCATACAAACCCCTAATAAATATTGCTGATGGGGACAGTACAATACAGACCTGTCTTGGTGTGTGTCTGTGTTCAATTGTAGATACTATACAGTGGTTCTATAGCATCCTCGAAACTGCCTCCTTGGATTTAGGCTAGAGTTTACAGAGAATGGAGAAGTAAACTGAAAACACCAAATAACTGGTATTTATGTGTCCAAGACACCTTGGTAATGAGAGAAGCCAGAGTAGAATGACTCATTAAAATAACAAATGAGTAGTACAATAGCAGTATGCGTTGTGGCTTCTCGTCTTTCTAAGCTTTTCTATGCTTCGAGAAAGTTTAAGAGGTGGAAGTGGAACGTATCTGGTCCCTAATCAATGACCACTGAGCATAATCATGCTGTTTGCTGACTCCTGCCTCATATATACATGGTATATAAAGCAGCAGCTATAGGGATCCCAGGTAGAAGCAGCTCTGAGCGACCTGGGGGATCCAGTGAAGCAATGAGCATATCCAGGTAAGAGCTCTGAGTGAGAGAGGACACGGCACAGCTGTGACCTGACCTGACCTACAAACCTCCTGGGCCAGGACGTGACCCCCCCTCCTCCCCAGCTAACAAACCACAGTCTCATGTTTGTCACACAGTTTCTTTTAGAAGCTGTAATCAAACCTGCTTCCTCGGCGAAATGAACTGATTTAACTTTTTATATGAATGTGAATGTGCCAGCATGATATCTCACACCCTTGTTCTTTTGTTCCAGTCCAAGGCATCTCCGGAATTTCTCAGAAGCAATAATATCTAACGGTAAAGTAACAGCATCAAGGATATTAAATAAGAATAATTGTGAGATACCTTTGGTCAAGATGGCTGCGTCTCTGCATGCATGTTGTCCCAATCTGACAGTAAAACATGAAATTCCATCCACCCATTTGTCTCACAACTGGTTATCCAGTGCAGGGTCACTAACAGGAAAATAATATTTTTAAATATAAAATTTTGCATAGCTTTCTGTGTATTTCATGTGAGGAAACCTTGTGTGTGGGAGTTTTGGGGGGGGGGGTGTGGGGTGGTGGCTGGTCGCAGCCTGTGTCACCTGTGCTGCGGATTCCGTGTGTGATGCTTCCCTCCACCCAGGGAGGTGCTGAGCTCCTCCACCCAGGGAGGTTCTGGCCTCCACAGAGGGCAGCAAGGTCAGAGACCACCACACACACTCGCTTCGTGACACCCCCCCTCCCCCCCCAACACAGACACACATATATACAGTACTGTGCAAAAGCTGTCAAAAAAAACTTGTTTAAAGCTATTTATCTGGGTATGACATGTATATTTGCTGAAAGAGAACCAAACACAGTTTAACACTAGAACATGAAAATGAACAGTAACATGATAAATGATGACAAGAATTTCTTCTGTTCTCTGAAAAGTTATTGATATCTTAAGCACCCCTGCCATTACCTGTATTTGTTGAGCATTACCCTAACTTAATTAGCATAATCGTTGTAATATATAAGTAAATATAAATATAAAGAATTATACATTTTTCACAAGATTAAGTGAAATGTACTCAATTATGTACGAAATACAATCATGCAAAATTGAAGTTTTACTTTGCTCTGTTTACTCATTACTATTTACAAAATTGTAGGCCTTGTACTATGATTCTGTCTAAACAAGTGGAATTAATAAAGTTTCTTTATTAATCCCAGGAATTTAATAATTCTTTATTAAATGTATTAATTCTTTATTCACTACTTAATATACACTTGTTGCTCTATGTTATTTTAAATAATTGCAAATATTACAGTAATTAACAAATGTAGCAAAACACTGGTGTTCCTTTAGAGAAAGCTAATTCTTCAAAGTAATATTTAGCTTTACAATATATTACAATACTGCCCATCCCTCCTGTGAATTTTAATACATTAAAAAATAAAAAAAAATTTAACCCTGATTGACCGCTGATGATTAATGACACAATGCAATCATGCACAAAAATAAGTTAATAAATAGGTTACATTGTGTCTATGTCCAAAGCATCGCTACTGAACATGACGTTTTGCTATATTTCAAAATCATTACTATAAACTCGTATTGTAGTTCGAAAATATTTTAGTTACCGCAACAACATCAAATACAGTAAATGTCTTATGTGATTTAGATAATTTTAAACGAAAAAAAATGCAATATTTTATTCGGGCTCGACATTATGGTAAAAATGTGCAAATTAATTTGAATATTAATTATTATCAAGATCGATGTTTGTGATGCGTTTCAAATATATTCTTACTGTTTCTTTGTATTTTGATCGCCAGTAATAATAAATTGGAATTTTATTTAAAAAAATGTCATTATCGTATTTGGTCTATGTTTTTACTTTGTGTGTAACCTACACGTTCTCCGATCTTGCTTAAATTTCAAAAGTTACATCAACTCTATACCGCCATCTATTGTTTTCTAATTTCAGAAATTGACTCATTTTCGTAGTTATTCTTCATTAGTCAAAAGTCCGCTGACAAACACTAATCGAACATAATTAATTATCCAAACTGAAAAAAGAATACAGACAGCAAAGGATATAAAATTATAGTCTGGGAAGATATTTTAGACTTTCTGTGACAAACATATCGTGTTTGGGAAATGGCTAGAGCTTTAATTTTTGTTTGGAAATGTGATACTGTCCTTTTAAAATGCACGATTAAACAGAAAGTAATAATACGTAAAAGTATAAAAGCTATCAATTAAAATTTAATAAGTAACATAAATTAATCAATTAAGGTTCAAATTGATCGATTAAGAAGATAATTGGCGGGATATATACATACACACACACACACTAATAAAATCCGCTGTTATTTATCTAGTTGATTTTATTATTTTGAGGAAACACAAACAAATTTAAATAAAAGTAAATAATTATAAAAAAAAAGTTATACATGGTTGTACTCCACTTTATTGAGTAGGAATTGCCTTGCAAGACAATAGTTAATATGAAACCAATGTACATATCAATTAATTGGAAATCTTAGTTGTAATCCATGCATGGCAAATCTTTCCATCAAAAAATAAAATACGTTCATAATAGAAATTTTATTTTTAAAATAATAATAGTAATAATGATTTGTAATCTGGTTAAAATATTTACTAAACGTGATATTTAATTTTCATTAGGCCTACATTTAAGATATCATTATTCTTTCAGTGTATGTAAATATGCAGTTAGGCGTTTTAGATACCCAAAACTAATAATTAGTGCATGATTTAAGCAAAAAAAAAGCTTTAAAATCTCCAGTAAAGAGGAGGACCCTCCCCATGGAGTGCTCTCATTGGTGTAGTTGGGGAGCTGTCCCGAAGATAAGACACGCCCCGGAGTCTTGAACTCAAATATATGTAGCCTGGACCTCTACATCAGCAAGAAGTACTGTGCCCAAAGACGTCAGTTATATCTGAAACAGAGACACGCGATCGGCATTGATTTCTCTTTGCAATTTTAAGTTGATACGGTGAAGGCGTATCCGGTATTTCGATTGGCAAATAAATAAAATAAACAGTGCAACGAACTTGAAAAGAATCTGGAGTTTGAGAGCAACAGCATGGAGTTGTCGGATATTCCTTTTCCAATTCCATCCGCAGATGACTTTTATGATGATCCCTGCTTCAACACATCTGACATGCACTTCTTCGAGGACCTGGACCCCAGGCTGGTACACGTGGGGCTGCTGAAACCGGATGATCACAGTCACAACGAAGACGAGCACATTCGAGCGCCGAGCGGACACCATCAGGCGGGCAGGTGTCTCCTCTGGGCGTGTAAGGCTTGCAAAAGGAAGACCACCAACGCCGACCGCAGGAAAGCTGCCACCATGCGGGAGAGAAGGCGGCTCAGCAAAGTAAACGACGCCTTCGAAACCCTGAAAAGGTGCACGTCCACGAACCCCAACCAGAGGCTACCGAAGGTGGAGATCCTCAGAAACGCCATTAGCTACATCGAGTCCCTTCAGGCCCTACTCAGGGGACAGGAAGAGAACTATTATCCTGTCCTTGAAAACTACAGTGGCGACTCTGATGCATCTAGTCCTCGATCAAACTGTTCAGATGGAATGGTGAGAAATGGCAGCATAAACCCTATTACTTTACATACACATTTTAAATGCTTAAATTGTTATTTATGTACAAACTTGCGAATTACTGGATGCAGCTTGTCATTTTTAACTGGCACTGTAAACATAATAGGCCTGTGTATTGAACAAGGTGCCCTCATAAATGTAACCATGCCATTTTATTCTCTTCAGATCGACGTTAACGGCCCAACTTGCTCCTCAAGAAGAAATAGCAACTGCGATAGTGTATACTTCAGTGAAACTCCAAATGGTATGTTTGCGTTTATATATAAAGTGTCGTATAGGATTTTTTAAGTGCGTGTCACCCCAGTAATAATAGGCCTACCTTTTTTTCAGAAGAACTAACAAAATAAACCTAACATGGAATGCCTATTCATTTGTAGTCCACTAAATTCAACAGCTTACAAATGAACTTGTTATGATTTAATTAGACGTACTGTAAAATTTGCCTGTGTCCTTTAACTAACTGAAAAGTACCGATTGGCTGAAAAAAATATGTTTTTTTCATTGTAATATTCCTGCAGATTCCAGGCATAACACGAGGTCAATCATTTCCAGCTTGGATTGTCTGTCGAGTATCGTTCAGCGGATTTCAACAGAAGCACCCCTATGCCCCACAATCCAGGAGGGTTCCGAAGGGAGTCCCTGCTCCCCTCAAGCAGGATCGATACACGAAACGGGAGCGCCCATCCCGTCTCCGACCAACTGTCCCCAGCCGGCTCATGATCCCGTCTACCAGGTGTTATGAAGGATCCTAACAGCAAAGTATACGGACTGTCAAAGAAAACTTAACATTCTTGAACGAAGAAGACGAACATACGGCCTTGCTGGCCACGTTTCGTGGGAATAACTGGAACGGCTGATTAAGGACTGGCGTTTCTTAAAGCGAGAAGTACAATCATTAAACCATCACCAGCCCTGTTTATATTATTAAATATAAGCTCACACACATACAAATACTAACGCTAATATCTAGGCCTATACAATCATGTGATTATCTCTGACGTACCTGCAGCAGTGGGTCACAATTTTAATGCTGTTTGGGGCGATCCTATTCGATTCTGCTTGAGTGAGTGTTATCGTTAAGTATATCCAAATATATTTATGACTTACATTTATGGATATTTTTTAAGGTAATTTTGATGGGCACTCATTTTCTGTGCCACCAGGAGTGTTAATTATGTTTTGATTTTTGTCCACACAGGAGTCATTCATAATCTTAAAAACGAGGACCATTTTGTATATTTGTATATAAGAGCTGGTTTGTTAAAACGTTTTACTATTTAATGTTGCTTGTTGATGGCGACGCTTGGTTTGGTGTGTCGGATATTCAAAATTATATTTATATATCAAAACTGAGTGAATGTCAATGCGTTAATAAAGAATCCGATGGCTATTTATTTACAGAACTCCGCTTCGTTGTTTAATTTACAATCATTTATAATTTATTAGCTGTTATAACTATACATAAAACTATTATCAAAGAAGTTCAGCATAATATTACACTAATTTAATAAGCGATGCATCAATTTAATGAGACATGTCTTCGGCTAAACGCGCTTTTATTCAACTTCAATAAAAGCAGTTCCCAATGGATATTCCGCATTGGTAATAATAGGGATGTAAACAATAATCACAATAATGTTATAAATCTTTTGAAAGCAGTCTCTGTATTAAGGATTGGTCTATATTAATATACGTTCTAACCAATGACAAGCGTAATACAGCTTCTACGGTACAAATCAGCCTTACACCTGATTGGCAAACGGCAGTTTTAACAAAGTAGCGATATAAAAAACATTGCGAATAAACATTGTGAATAATAATAATACGAGTAATATACCGTGAAATAATTGCGGACAGTGATGTGTTACTTTACAGAGAATATGTTTAATACGAACATAGAACATTGTCAACAATATTCTATTTTCTATTTTCTGTCTGCAATTCAATTTTGTTGCCAATTTTATTGTAGCATACTTATTATATCACTAATATTATTATCGATAAATAACTATCTGTTATTCTGCAAATGTTTGTCAGATGTATGCTTTTGCATCATATTCTGTAGCGAAGAGTATCATTGAATATTTAAATTTAAAAGCAGGTTTATGTTATTTGACAGGTTAAAACATGAACATTTGTTTTTTATATAATTTATCCACAAAAATTCACAATGCTTTCAAACAAAATATACATCACCTTCAAGAAAGCCAATGTCATTGTTTATACTAAAATGTTGTTTTTAATTTTAATAGCATTGCTCTTTTAAATAATTGCATTTACATAATAGTATTGTTTAAAATATACGAATTAACTAAGTGCCATTAGCAATAGAAACAAATTCGTTTACATGAAATTATCCAAACTAGCGGAGCTGTTTAGGTCTCTGCAGCGTATTATTTATGTGATACTTTGTATAGTACCTTTGATTGCCGTTTATTGAATATGGATATTAAAGAAGATCTGTGCAAACTTAAAAAGAATATTCGTTTAGCGCTTGTATATACAGACAGATAAAACATAGAAATTCAAAAGCTCTGGTGACCGTGTATTTTCCTTAACAAGAGAACATATGAACTTTAGAGTGAATGTGAGAAAAGTTATTTTATTGAGCTGCCAACAATAACAAGATCTACAAAAATTGAAGGCAGAAGAATCACGCTTTATTTACAAAACTATTGAAAGGCAAACAGCCTAGGATGGTGATATTATCTAGGCTATATAAAATAACTGTTTTCTGGACTTCACACACCACGCATAGCTGTGAAGCATGGAGTGTCAATCGGGTCTCGGTCAGCGTTTTGGCTGTGGTGTTCGAAGGTGCGGTAGTTCCGTCTACGGCAGCAGTCCGAGCTCAAGCCTTGGTGGGAGGAAATGCCGGAGCCCCTGTGCGCCGCTCAGACGCTCTACTTCCTGCGACGAGCTGCGGCTCCCTTCTTGCTGCTGTAATACGAAAAGAGTTCAAGCGCAAATAAGTGAGAATTTTCGCTAAGAAACGCAAGAAATCGGTAAAATAAATAAATAAATAAACTCCTCGTTCAGTGAGTCTAAAATATATTTTCCCGCAGAGAAAAAATGATCTTGTACTATTATTATAGGGGGAATTTTAGTTTCATTATTCGTTTTTAAATTACAGATTAATTATTGTCAGATGGCATGCTGGTCGCTCACATCACACCATGCGTTACCTACCGTCTTCTCGAAAGTACGAACCTGCGTGAAGCATCCGATAAGGTTCATCATAGAATAATGTATTTCCATAAAATCTTTTTTAAAATTTTTGCACAAAGAATCATCCTCATGCACATCTCAAGCCATAACTCTTTGGATCCTATGCGTGTCAAGCAAGCCACTTAAAAATTGTAGAAACCTGCTGAACTTCTGCGGTAAATGCGCACCAGGATCATATACGTCACATATACCCTTTACCTCTAAAGCAATGAGCAAAGGTGGAGACTCCACAACATACAACTTACGAGCTTAGTTGCTGACTGTTGTAGGACAGCAGGAGTTCATTCTCTCTGGCTCAGTAATGGTTCTCTGGAAGTATCTAATTTACTATTATCTAAATTATCTTACTAAAATATCTTACACTGTTTGCTTGTGATGTGTATTGTGTGAAACCAATTCAATGCCCACATAATTCATAATTCTGAACAATCATACAAGAGCAGGCATTTTTTTTAGAACATTTAGTAGATATGAGTGAGAGTTGACACATCATACTTCATTTGCTAGTATGTGTATGATGTGTTAGCACTTCAATGGGGGAGTGGGCAAATGCATTTCTCAGGAACGGGCCTCTGTCCGTCTGGAATAGGAAATGCACCAGATTTCCATGCTGCTATCTGTGGGGACGCAGCAGAATGCTGCAAAGCCACTTACTGCTTCTGAAGCTCATCAATGCGGTTTCTGAGAGTGGTGACCTGAAAATGACACATGGGCGCGTTTTAAAGCGAGGCAGGGCTATTACCTTGTGGGAGCCCCATGCTCACCTTTGAGAAGACCTCGTCGCCATGGAGACTGCCTGGAGATGTCTGAGACTGAGGAAAACCAAAGGTACACACCACACCACAAAAAGCGCTTTTTTTTTTTTCTCTTTCAGGCCGAAAGATGCGTTTTCTTTATGGGAGGAGCCTTGAGAACTTGTGCGGGACATTAATAGCTGAGTTGTGTGCAACTGTGAGGGTTGTGGGTCTGCAGTGGTTTTCCAGCTCATCAAAGGTAGAAATCAGTACCAGTCAACAGGACCATGAGACTCACAAGTGTTGATCATCCCAAAGCTTTTAGCGCTGTTTTGACCTGTAAGCCTGGTTCTAGTCACTTACCTGTGAGGACACTATAGTGTCAGGGGGCAAAAGATCTTTTCTTTGGGTGCAGAAGCACCCAGCAAAAATGTTATAAGTAAAAATGGGCTGCAATATATAAAAACGTTTTCATTAAGCTGTAGTCATTAAAGAAAATTTAAAAGTCCAATTAAAAGTGAAAAAATATTCATTTTTAAGATGCCTCAATCTGCTTCATATAACAGCAGATGACAGGTCAATTTTTTGACTAATTATATTGGACAAACGCTTAACTTGTTGAAGAGACCAGCTTAATTTTACAAGGTCAACATTCCTCTTTACAGGACTGTAAACCTTGCGTCTTTCATTGCGTAACGGTTTCAGCTGTGCGCCGATGCTGACCTTGTGCCCCGTTTCCATGGCGCACTCATGACCTCCCATGCAGGCAGACCATGCGCTGCCAGCTAAGCCCTGTACGCTGCATTACTTACTATTTACTCAGCTCTTCCACCCTCTTACGCAGTGTTGTAACCTGGATGAGATCAAAGCAGAGCTGCATTCATTTTGGAACTGGGTGCATCGTTTCCTGTGGAATGGGACTGTACCCCATCTTATGAACACCATGTAAAACACCGCTTACTTAATGAAGGCTCATTCCGGATCACTGTACACCAGAACAGGGCTATTTATATGTCCTCTTGGCAGAAGAACACCCAAGTGCTTTTAGTTCATAACTGTCGCAGTTCTAGAAGAAGCCTGTGTGAAACCCGAGCACTAAAAATCATAAACGTCAGCAATTCAACCAACTAATACAGAGGGAAGACATCACTTTACAAATCAGAACTCTGAAAGTGGGTAACGTTGCTTCATGTCATGAGTATCTTGCATCTTCCCTCTGATGTCTTCATTCTTCAGAACAGAAGAACTGTACCCTGTTTTCTTCAAAGTCAGATGAGCCCAGAAATGAACTAGATGAGATTTTACTGATAAAATAGATGACAGGGGGACATCTAGGCTGACCGACGCAGCCACCCAGAAGAGTGGATGCTCACCTCATACTTTTGCTTCTTCAGCTTCTCGAGATGATCGTACTTCTCAGACTCCAGGGTATGCATCCAGTCCCATAGTTCCTTCGCCTTCTCCCTGTAAGAGAACAACTGCTGTCACCAGCTGGGGGGTGGCATGTCTTCTGCAACCCCCCCCCAATGTCTGCATCACTGAGTGTAAGGCGTTAGTTCACAAAGGGTCCTGTTACACCACCCTTAAGCAAGTTACATTGAAACATATTTCACTAATTTATCCAGGTGTGTAAAGTGATAAAATGGTAAGTTTGGGACAGTGGGTCTGCTAAACCATTAAAGTAGCTTCCCAGGGATCATCTACATGCTCTACCAAGGACATTGTGGACATTTGGAAAACCCAGCTGCTCACCTCAGCTTGTCTTCATTCAGATGGTCGACGTTGAGAGCCTTGCGTCTATCAGCCAGGATCTTCTTCTTCTTCTCTCTCTCAGTCTGCTTCTTCCCACCCCTTTTCTGGTCAGCCTGTAAATTCCACACCAAGAATAAGCAAGTAGCAATTAACCCGTTGATTGATCATATTACACAGCTAATGCACATCTAGGATTACACCCTTAACAGCAACAGCTCACCGTGGAGCTGTGAGGAGGTGTGAGACATGAAAAGCATGTGAGACATTAAGGCAAAAAGAATCCATTTTTAATTGCGGCTCAGCCAGATGCCCTGAGTAGATAAAGCACCTTCTGCAGGTAGCTGCTGTACTGGGAGCCCATGTTGGCCAGAGCAGATTTCTTCTTAGCGTCCTCATCAGCTCTCTTCTTGGCGTCTGCTTCCTCTCTCTTCAGCCTCTCCTCCTGCAAGAGCAATCCCGACACAGGACGTTGGAGAACAATCCCGACACAGGACGTTGGAGAACAATCCCGACACAGGACGTTGGCGCAGGTGGGGTCTTATAGGAGGAGTAAGGGTGGAGTGTTTGTGATTCGTACCTCACGTCTGGCTTGGCGTTCCTTGTCCTTCTCGGCCCGGATCCTCTGTTGCTCTGTCCTCTCTGCCCTACGCTTCTCCTGTAGGCACACATAGACTTGGTATCATTGCATCTCCACAGCACTTGGGCTGAGAGGGCCGCTGCAGATAAACACTGTCACTTACAATTCTTTCCTTGAGGGCAATGATCTCCTCCTCCTCCTTTTTTCTTTGATCAAAGTGAGCATCGATCAGGGCCTGAAGTTCAATAAGATCTTTGTTCTGCCTCTTCTTTTGGATGTCCTGTGAGTATTAAACACAGACATACAGACGGAGTCAGTTTCCCTTGACCTGTGAAAATGGTTTGTGTTTTGGTCAGGAGGAGACACCACCATGTGACTGGCCAAACGTTTACTCACATCAAAGTCTACTTTATCTCCTTCAGGAATTCTAGGTGCTGAAGGTCTGTGAAGATTGAAATCACATGCGATTTACTTCAAACCTACATATTTATATTTTGCCTTATTATAGTTTAAAGCTGAGAGTAAAGTTTACTAAAGCGTTTCCCAAATGTATTTGGAGTGGAAAATATCCAAAGTAGAATTAGAAAGTTACTCACTTGAATTTTGGCTTCTCCTCTATTAAGTAATAATACAAAATAAAAAGGAACAAGGAGTTTCACAGTTAGACAAACTTAAGATATTAAGAAAGAAACAGGGTGCTCATACAATCAGTTCACCACAAGAATCCTAAATATTAATGCAATTGCTAAGGTTAACCACGCCATTACACTCCTTCTTTAGAAAGTGTTAGCTGGTGGTACTCTAGGAAAATTCAGTCAACCTGTAGTTTCTGTTATGCATATTACTGACAAAAACCCATCACATCACAAAAGGATTCCCATTATTACACATCATTAATTCATTTTTTTTATCAACAGAATCATAATCAAACAGTCACTTCAACCAAACAGAACTTCACTTTTATTTCAAAACTTCTTTGTCTTCTAGGATGCGTTAACGTCTTTTAAAAGGCAAGATACAATGGGGAAACATCTCCAAAAGTATCCCACATGACAGACACACATGTTGTAACTTATCAGTATTATTAAAGTATATTATGCGCGTTGGCTTACGACTGGACCTTCACGCTCAGAAATAAAGCACCCCGACTGATAGCAATTTCCTTACAGGAAGTTATAGCTACCGACTTCATCACCTTCCCTGTTCGCTTAAGGATGTACATGCAGGAAATACAAGTCAAGCTAACACGAGGAGTTATTATACAACAAAGTTAGGTCAGCATTTCATATTCTTTCACCCTTTTTCAGTTTTTTGCATCAACATCTCACTCTGGGGCACTTGAGCTGTGGGTTTTAGCCTCTTAGTTTTTGTTGTTGGCCAGGTCTATGTTTTCTGACTAAAAAGACTTTATTGGGGATGGGGGGATGCTGGTGTGTTAAAGAAACAACACATATGAGAAGCCCATCAACATACCTTCCTCTTCATAGGTCTCTGCAAGCAGCAAGCGTTGAAAGCAGAAGCAAAGTGGACACAGTTAGGGTCAACATTTCATGCCTCTGTGTTTGCGAACCTGGAATGTCGCTGCACACAAATGAGCATGAGCTTGGCTCAGCGTCGGCCTGGGTGGTGCCTAACCGCAGCATCATAAGCACGGGTTCAGCCTTTCCATGTATAACGGCGGCATTAACTCTCGACCAGCTGACCTTCTGGCACCATGCAAATACAGAATGTGATGCGGACAGCCAGCTGAATATCGACCGGTGAGGGATGAGAAGGACAAGATGGCAAAAGAAATTTTATGAAGGCTAAGCAATTTTTGAAAACCCGGCAAAAGTTACTGGTAAAGAAAATACATTTTCTTTTAATATACGTCTACTTTCAATACATTTATATTCTGGAGAAATACAGGCAGTCAAGTTTAATATTAACGAGTCAATTATACATAAGCACACTGACAAGTGAGTCTAAATAAACCATAATATTTTATCAAATCTTCAATGAGTATGACAACCAGGTCCTATTTGCCAAGTTAACAATACGGTTAATAATTTTTCAGTGTAGCAGCAGCAGAGAATATCAGGTTCCTGGAGCCTGGAGTAGGCTAAGTGTGGAATATTGAGTACTGAGAGTACTGTGGCTAATTTACTGCTGAAACAAATGAATGATGGAAAGGTAAAATTAAGTGGCTCCAGGAGCTCTCAGTGCTAATTCAGTAAAGATGCAATTAGTGACGAGCAGTTAAACAATGCACACTGTACATACAGTAGATATACATGTATATACAGTAGCAATGATGTCTTCCTATTAAATGGGCAGTAGCATGAAGATGTCAAATATGGAAGCAGTATGGCGTGTAAGGTGCCGTTAGAATGGCCAGGCTACTGCTTTGGGGCTCTTCAGTCTACCAGGTTATCATAGACTGTGCCCCTATTCTTGTTCATTACAATCTAAATGCATAAGTTTGTTAAGTAAGTGCTTATATCTCACACATATATATACACAAATCCAATGTATATATATATATATATATATGTCAAATGTTCTGAGAGAGATAGAGATTGTCTCTACTTTATAGCCAGATATGAAGAGGAGGTACCTTATCTTTACAGAACTAATATAGAAACAGTGAGTGCACTGCTATGTTTGGAAGGATGAATGAATATACATGCAACATACCTTCCTGCACTTCTTCCACTGGCTGAGGCTCTGGCTCTGGTTCTGGAGCTACCTCTTGCACTGGTTCTGGTTCTGGTTCTGGAGCTACCTCTGGCTCTGGTTCTGGCTCTGGAGCCACCTCTGGCGCTACTTCTACTTCTACAACCTCTTCGGCTACGGCTATGCGGCATGCACCGAGTGAACGGAGAGTGGGGGGGTCAGAGAGGTGGATAGGCGGTGAGAGAAAGAGTAATCAGATAAAAGAGCATTCTTCAATTAGTAAGGTCAGTATGTCATGGAGGAGGAGGGCAGGGGTGAAGGGTGCCACAAGCAGTGAGGACGACCCAGAGGAAAGAGGTCTGCTGTCATATCTAAGACAGGATGCCTACAGTTCAGGGAAATCAATGTCTAGCATCTAATACAATGAGGTACACAATGAATGCGTTGACATTATAGAAACAAAGTCATGTTCTAAACTCTAGAGGTGATTTTGCTTAGTTTACAGTCAGGGTCTCGTAATTTCCATTGGATGACTGTGAGAGAGAGGCTCCGGACAGAAGTACCAGGCAGGACGTTCAGTTAACTGACTCGCCTGCTGAAACTACGTTGTTCTTGAATGTCAGAAATACTACAGTTAGGGACAATGTAGACAAAAGGAGTGCTGGGGTGTCTTCAGCAAGACCATTTCTTACAATGTTTTTGCTAATATGTATTAATCAAATAAAACGTTTTAAGCACTGAAGGGTAAGATTAAGATTTTGTCTGACACGTTTCAGGCTCAGGAAAACTGTTTTGATGATTAGGGGTGAAGGATCAGGGGTACAGGTGAGGATTGTTACAGTTACCATTTTCACGTCCCTAACTTCCTTTCAGTTTCCAAAAAAGTGTGATTACAGTTAAACAGCTGATGTGTCTACCATCATACAGCAAATATAACCCAATCCATGCAAAAAAATTACATATTGTGTCTTCTGTAGCAGATCGAATGGAGTGGAGTTCACAAGCCCAGACATGCAAGACATTCCCATCTGGCTCCTTTGTCCTTTGACTGGGACAATAAAAAAGCTTCAAAATTTCTCACATTAAATGAACTTAGTAAGACCATTATAAAATACATATTCTAAAGACAGTATCAGTACGTCTTTATTGCAACAAATTCAGATTTATATAGTGTTAAGAGCAGAGCATCATTTAACTATTACTAAACTAAATGTCCCCAATGAAAACAACTACTCATTCCCTGTATTTTAATTATGTGCATCTAAATGATATTGCAGGTGATATTTCTGTATATAACATAGCACCTCAATTTGACTGATTAATGTCTTAAAAAACTAAAAAAGTATTTAGCACATATATATTGTTGGTGAGAGTAATCATTCAAACACATTTTTGGATACTTAAACTGATATTTTGCTCCTGTTCACAAGATGTAGTACTAAAGCGAAGACAAGATCCACAATGTAAAGAGAAGATTACAGCAGACAAATAACATTTAGATGTAGGACACCTGGCTTAGTTTTAAACAACAAAATTCGGGGTGATTTAAGACGTAGATTAGTAAGCAAATAGAATGTCTTTACTTACCTTCGACCCTGTAAAATGAAACATGGATACAGTCAGTATTTGGGCATATTAAAAGAACAGTATTTGATTTCACTACATTTTAGAAAAAATATTGCTGAATTCAACAACTAGAGACTATAATTAGAGCAAAAGGTTACACAGTATTAATTACATTACAGTGCGACAATTTTAATTCACTGCTTCCATCTCTTTTAAACAATAAGTCCTGATATTAGAATTCAGGTAACAAAATGAGCAGAGATAGATAAGTTTGGTTTGGAAAGCAAAAGTACAGACCAAGGTTTTGTTTCAAGCAATAAGTTGAACATTAAGAGAGAAAGTAACAGTAAGTAACAGTAACAGAAAGTAACAACTGGTCGGTTGAAACAAAATCTTGGTCTGGATATTTTACTTTCTGGACTATCCACCCCTGATAATGGTGTTATTGAGGTGTCTTTAACAGTACTTACGCATCCTCAGTGTCAGACATGGTGGCAGTGGCTTTTTCACCTGTTAGGGAGTTAAAGGAGAATCTATTGGAGCTGGCCAGTGAAAACTAACATATCCTACATTTTTCCCCAAATGCAATGGGGTAATATGTATGGGGATATTATAATAACTGATGCCTTAATTGGTATCTAGCGCTATACAGTAAATGTACTATTGTCTAAACCACAAATGATCTATGTATTTATATGCACGAAACATGTATACCTTCTTTTAAATGATTTGTAATTAAGTGGTCATTTACAGGATCATCTTTATGTTGGAGACAATAGCCCCTTTAACTGTACTGTTTTGAATTCTTCTCAGTTCAAGAACTAAAACTTATCAGTACAACTAGATCAGTTCTGCAAAAAGTGCAAAAATAAATTATCTCAACTATATTTCAAGCAAGACTTTTATTAGTGTTTTTTCCACAGATTTCTCTCCTGATGTGCAACTTAAACACCTCCGGTGTCATAAAAAGACACAGAGAATTAGCATATAAAAAGTTATGCAAATAACATTTAATATGTCTCACCTGCAAGAAATGACCGTCTATGCAAACATAAAATTAGAAGAAGTTGATTGCTAACAGCTGTGAATGTCTTTAAGTATTAACCTCGGATTGTATTTCTGAGTCTCTGACTTTCTGATGGGTCAGCACTCATAAGCGTCATTCTTCTTCCATATCAGTCTGAGGCTTATATAGAAGAGGGGAATGGAAAAGGTAGCCAGTGAAGCCGACACTTTGGCATATCGGTCGAGTTTTCTGCTGTATCGATGCAAGTTGATACAATGTATAACTAATGGGTGAATAAAGGGAATGCAAAATGTGTTCCTTTTGCTTTGCTGCAATGGTTTAGATCAAGTCACAAGCATTTTAAGTTGAGTGATACATTAAAATTCAATAAACGGGCAGCCAGGCTGACTGGTTTTCGGCTTTCTTTCTATCCCCAAAATAAAAGTGTTGTCCAGAAATGTATCTTTTCAACTTTGTCAGAATGCATGCATGCAATCACAGAGAAGCGTATAAACAGGTGCATTCCTCAGCCAACTGCAAAATACTGTGCTCCTTGACTCCAGGAATGTTTTGAATGTCAAGCTTTGATTTACATAACTGTACATGCAGCAACAACAAGAACAATAATAATAATAATAATAATAATAATAATACTGAAAGGTCTGGGACCATAGAAAACCCATCACGCTTTGTTTCCTCCAGTATTTCTTAGGTGAGATAATATTAGCATTGTGGTACACCTTCAATAACAGCACATGTTCAGAGGTGAAGGCTGCAATGTGAACACATATGCCCCCGTTGTCCTGGGCAATGAGGACACCAAGGCTCCAAGAGAGGCGTTCTCTGTCTTACCTCAGAAAGGCTGAAAGAAGTGAGCTCCCTCGTGGGGGATACTGGCTGTAAGGGGTCTGCAAACCACCCAGGGTGATAAAGTGTTTCTGTTATGGTGACACTTGATCTTTAGAGCCCCCTTATTGGTCAAACTTCTATCAGAGGCAAGCTAGTCAGGGGCAGGCAAAGCCCTAGCCCTAGCACTGAATAAGGAAATGGATAGATTATGATGCATGATGGAGGCACATGTTTGGAGAGAAGAAACTGAGAGGATCTGCTGCTAAAATTGTCACAACACCAGGCAAGCAAAATATTACAGTGATCCACATGAGAGTTTTGTAAGGTGCAATATAAGGTGGTATAATGCACCGAACTTACAAATATAAAGGAACTGTGTGAGTGGAATGAGAATGGAAGCCGCACGTTAAAGACACAGCCATTTCCAAGATTTGTAGCTGTTACGTAAACTAGACGTGATGCTCAATATATTATTGAAAGGAAAAAATTATGTTAGCATCAATTAGTCTACATTAATAGAAAAAATACGATATATGGAAGCGGAAACAGATGTGTTGACAATGTGAAGGTGATTTAAACTGCAAAGACAGGCATGTTTAGAAGCTGTGTGGTTATTCACCTGACGTGACCCCTAGTATATGTCCCAGATTGTTTATGAATCCATCCTTCCATTTTAAATGACCATTCATCCATTTGGGGTCAGATTTGGTCCTTAGTCGATAAAAAGACACAACGGATGGGATCTAACGTGAGGCATTCACAGTCACACAGTTGCACACATTTCACAATAAGATGCATACATCAGTATGACAAGCGGTTTCTGACTTTAAGGGAATTTCGTGATCAAAAAAAAACAGCACTTTGGCTTCTACAGGTATTGTGTGGATGGTTAGCTCATGCACTCGGCTCTCCTGTTCATTCCCAGTGTATGCCACAGCTGAGTGAATAACCAAGGCACGATGAAGAAAGCCTTCTTGAAATGCCCTCAGATCCATATTACAGTCGCTATAGATTAACTTTAGGCATGAATGTGGCTCCCTAGTCTCCAGCAGAGGGCACTAGCCTGAAAATAAAACAAACTTGGATGCAGTGACTACAGATACACATTACCAAAGGTCCATCCAAACAGCCACTAGCTTGCTGACAGTCCTGTGTCAATGTCAAAGTGGAAAATGTTTTGAGGAAAGTCTCAGAATTTATTTTTGGAGAGGTATGGAGACGGTGCTTTCCATCTGAGCTGGGTTAGGGCGTCGGATGAACTTCCCGGCCGGACACTAACGGGATTTTCAGGCAAGCAGCCGGAAGCTCCAGGGCAGCGATCACTCAGGTAAACCATTATTTGCATGTCCTCCAGCCTTCTGTCTGCATAGGCTTCCGCTGACATGTAATTTAAAGCGCCAAGCTCTGAACATACGACACTGGATTTTCATAACTGTGATGATGCACTAGCAATATTATTTACAACAAATGCTGCACAGACCACTAGCTATATCCTTGGTGCAATAAGAATATTCCAGATAAGTCATATGTTTCCTTCAGCCTTCGGAACTTTGTAAGATATTCAGGCTATTTGCTTGCTTTTATCTTCAACCAAAAAGCTTTTCTGTCCTTGCTTTAGAATCTGTAAATATCTACTTGGGAAGTTCTAAAAAAAGAATAAAATTCTTCTTTAGCTGCAAAAAAGATATTTCTTATATTTTAACAGCTTGCACATAAAATTAATTTTCCCAGGCTAGAATCAACCTTACATTAGTATATGTGGGTAAACTATTATTAACCCTTCCTCTTTTAAACTTCAGGTTTGGGTGCGACCCAAACATCTAACCTACTGGCCTTAAAAGGTTGACCCCCTCTCACATATCAGGCTCAGCATGTATTGGTGTACAGGTTGCCATGTAAATCATTCTAAACGGTGGGTCTACATGTATATTTTTTGGGAGTTAAAAAAGAATTTGAAATTATAATATTATGAGCATGCATAGGAAGTAAGTTAAAAACCTTGATAAAGCATTTTATTATAAGTTTGATATGCACCTAAATCTGGGAGACCTTTGGTCTGTATTATTGATAAATTATTAAAATAAAAAATCAATAGAAATGGCAAAAACGTGGAGGTCACTTGTTAAGTGTGATATGTAGTGCGAAAATAGAGGATTCTATGATGGTCCATGTTCCCACTGAGAGCAATCCTATGCGTTTTTCAGATTTTCTAAAATGACGTGTTCCTCCCATCTTTATTTTAAAAACTGTAATTTAACAAACAGGCTGAGCAAGTACAACATAAAACTGGCATCAGTGCTTCGAGAGAAGCATTTGGTGTAACTATATTTTGCGTATGTGGCTCAAGGTATGCATGCAGCTGACCTGCAGGGGGAGCTATCGAGCAGGCTGTCCTTTACTTCTCCCTAAAACTAAGCTCAGAAAAACTCCAGAATCCAACATCAAATTTGGACAGGGCTGGTAAATACTACAGGCCTAGGGCTTAAGTCAATTTCACTTCACCACAGATGGGGGGAGCCAGCGTTGATGCTTGCCTAGGATGCCACATGTTCTAAGAGTGGCACTGGTTTTAGATACTACCACCCCTCCTTTAATTAGCCACCCCTCTCACGTTCCATGGGGCCACACTAAAAGGGGGTCCTGGCTTTCTGGAATCATTCCAGCCAGGGCAGAAAACATAACTAGAAATCCATGCATCTGAATTAGGGTAATTGAGGCATCTATGTCACCTACACCAACTTATATTTTTCTAAAAAATAGACCACAAAACAGAATTAAATAGAATGAATGTAGCAGATCTAGACAAATTTTGAGGCGAAAGTGTTTTAATATAAAAATCAGCATAACTGTAACATCATTTACATGCATATATATTTATGTGTTTTTGTAGTCAGCAGCAACTACAAGAATGACAATGAAATTGGAAACAAGGCAAATAGGCTGCAATACAAATGTTTTAGTGAGAGATGTGTTGAGAGATTTACTGGGTATTATTGGTAGTAACAGGGATGCTGGTAATTCACATGTAGAATATTTAAATGAACTTAATGAGTCAATAACGTTGGCAGTGAAATGCTCTCAGGAGTGTTCGGGGCATGTTCCACCTGAAATGCAGTGCAAACACAGGAGATCAGCAGTGTCAGCAGTGATGCAATCAGTTTATAACAAACATAGTCTCTCTTTCTTACATCCATCCATCCATTGACCCCATTCCAGTAACCATTTAGGGTCACAGCAAATGTATGACTCGACATACAATCTTAATTTAATACTGTAATCATTTATAATTTGCTAGCTAGTAGTTTTTGAAATTGGATACATAATTCCTAACAAGTATATTTCTGGCACAGTTTGAAATCAGCTTTTCCATTTGCAGAAACAGGAAACACTATGTTATATGCACAGCATATACGGCATTTTATGATGGACCACCTATTTTAAATAATAAGATGATGGGTATCCTCACTGTATGGATCTGAGTCAGTGTGTGTTTCCTGTTTCAGGAGACTGAAATGCTGACATCTTTCAATGGCAGCCATGGCCTCTCTCAACATCACCGTCCACCACTCCTGCCGAAACCTGGCAAGGACAATGCCAAGCTCCAGAAGCTCCTCAAAAAATCCGCTAAGAAAAAGTCTTCCCATCAGGCCTTGCAAACGCCTGTCCCTTTCCGCTCCAGCCTCTCCCCTGTAAGTGAAGCCAGCGCTGACCTGGAGCACAGTGACCACTCATCTCCTCCAGGAACTCCAGATCCTGTCTATGGCATCAACTTGAACCCCAGATTTTCAGTGAAACCCGTTCATCAGCATTCACCGTCTCCTTACCCATACATGCGAAGTGCGAACTATGACAAGACAACAGTGCTTTTCCCAAAGCAGCACATATCCTTAGATTGTACCTTTCACCAGCAGGTGGCCCCACTGCACAACTTCACTTCATTGTTGCAAGCTGAGTCTTCAGCTCACCCAAACTCAGCTCTTCCAACAGCTTCCAGCTTGCAAACTTTAATCCAAGCAGAAGAAAATGTATTTGTGCAACCCACTACCACCCCAATAATTCAAGTGGCTTCAGTTCCGAAAGTACCTGCTTCTACAAATATGGTAAGTCAAATAGCATCACTTCCAGTTCAAACCTTATCACAAACTCCTCCCCTGCTTCTAACTCATACACAACTTGTACCATTAGCCCCAAGTTCAGTTCAATATACTAAGCCTTTACTCTCCACCCTGGAAGTGGAGAATAATGTTCAAAAAGTATATCCATCTCTTAAATATCCTACTACCCATACCTTTGAAGATCAAACTGAAAGCACAGCTTTCAATGGGCTACCACCAGCCAAGATCCCAAGCTACACAAAACTAACAACCGAAAGGAAAGGAGGGCCAACTGCAACCTCTGAATTTCTGCCAACAAGAGCTCTTTCAGAGCAGCCGAAGACACCAGAGTATTTGCTTGCCCAGAGGAAATCACCTACTTGTGAAGTCTCAAGAGCAAGCCATTTTTCATATTCAACCTCTTCAGCATCATTTGTCAATAAAGAATCCAGTTTCGGAATACACATGTCTGGCACTAACAAAACAAATGAAAATGAAACCAGAAATTCTTTATCATCAACATCAATAGAATGCACATCTGAATATTCAACATATACATCAAGAGTGGAAGGTAATAACATGTATGATAATATGTGTTCAGTTCATTCTAATTCATTGGAAAGACCTTATAATGGAAAATTAACTACAATAAAATCGGTAAATGATGTTTCACCTTTTGCAATATCTTTCAACACAACTTCTAAGACTCAGATTCCAATAATACCTAAACTGCAAACTAAGCTTGGAGATCAAACACCAGTAAAAGCTGCTAATAATAATGCAAATAATTTTATAACTCACACTACATATCAAGATGGCCAGAATGGAACTGACCCATGTAATACTATTACTGATATATGTGGATTTGAAAATGTCAATAATCTTATTCACACATGTAATCTTACAATACCATCCTTGGGATATAAAAGGTCACCAGCACATGAGACCCCAAAACCCAAGTCCAAATCAAAATATTATGGTTTGACTCCAGCTGACTATGTTGCTTACGGTGGAATCCGAAGCAGTTCCCCCACTTACAGCATTTCTAAACCAATGGCATCTACCGCTGAGGTGCCCAAATTGTGTGACACACCATATTCTCAGAACCCTGCTTGTGAGATTCCACAAGTGCCCTCACCTGCAATACTGAACTCTACTGTGTCATCCAATGAAAAGCAAAAATACTCAGCAACAACTCCAAATGAAGATCCCACTGAATCTCCAAATCCAACAGGGAAACTTCCCATGGCCCACAGCCAAACAAGTGTGGTGACCCAATCTACCTCTTCTGAAGCTGTAAACAGAATGTATTCCAAAACTCAGAAGGGATTGACGCAGGATGCAGGACTACCTGAAGGACAAAGTCTCGAGGAAGGAAAAAATGCAAAAACACCGTTTTATAGAGCACAAAATGTTCAGATGGTTACTTCAGAGGCTGTGGAATACAGGCCAGTAGGTACAAACACACACCAGACTAACACATCAAGTTTTGAAATTCCAAAACATAAAACTTCTTCCGAAATACAAAAGCAGTGCAATTTTGTTATGGAAAGACAACTAGTTAACATACCAATTTCAGAAACACAAATAGCTAATAAAGCCAAACATTTAATGCAGACAATTAGCAACAAAATGCAAACACTTAAGTCAGGTGGAAACAGCATGGCAGCTAAGATTTCTAAAGTGAAAGTTTTTACTCAAGGTTTAGATGAAGCTGGGATGGAATCAAGTCAAACTCTAACTGAGCCAAGCGTTGTACAACACACAGAAAATTCCAAGGAGTCTCACAGGCCTGAAGTATCCCTTGTAATATCTTCAAGTGTCAAAGAATCTGTGCCCGGTGCTCATATTACTGCTTGTCTCTCTCAGGATCCTGTAAATTCAATGACCTCCTTGAGCTTGGGTCAACCCTCAAGTCAACCAGTAATTGGACATGGAGAAGCCAGTAAATCTGTGAGCACTGGAGCAGTTCATAGTCGGGAAACCTCACAAGAGACAGCAAGACCTGAGGCATCAAACAGACAATTGACTGCACTGAAGAAAGAGTCAAGCACCACAGCTTCCAAACAAGAATCTCAAACTATAGAGCCACAAAAACCAAAGGGTCTGAAATCCAAACTCAGTGGCTGGACACGTCTTAAGAAACATATGATAGTGGAACCGGAAGAGCCCAAATTTCCTGAGCCAGTTGAGGAGTCCAAACTGCAAGCACCGAACAGCAAACTAGAGAAGTCTCAACAAATGTCCACAGAAGTCTGTGAGCATTCTGGGACTCAGGGAAGCGGACCCAGGGCCCTAAAAATGTGGGATGCCATCCTTTTCCAAATGTTCTCTACCAAAGAGAACATCATGAAACATATCAATGAGACAAAAACCAAGACAGAGAAACAAGAAGTGCCAAATGACAACCAAAAACCATCCCTATCATTTATGCATCGCCTTCCTCTCCTCCTATACAGTCCACGATTTGATGCCAGAAAGTTGAAGGAAGCTGCATCAAGACCACTTACAAAAATTGCCACGGTGTTCGAAAGGGGACTTTTGAATCGTAAATCTCAAGAGGAGGAACCAAAGGACTTCAATAGAGTTGCAAAAGGGTTTGCACATTTAAAAACTACAGACATCTGATTTTTATCACAATTACATTTATATTGTTAAATTAAACCAGAATGATGAAACAAGTAATATTTCATAAAAAAATATCTGGCCTTCATATTTTAATTGCAGTTAATTTCTTTGTTATGGCTACAGAATTCTTTGTTATGTCTACAAAAGAAGGTATTTTCTAATTGATTGATCATAACCTTATGATATCAAAGGGAAGTTATTGGCAAATCAAGTTCTAGCGTTGCACAAAGAAAATTATCCTGAAACATGGCATCGTCTTGGTTAAATGTTGGATGGGGTCAAGCAAAATATATATATATATGTGTGTGTGTGTGTGTTTATATACACACTGAACTACTGATGGGTAATCACTTTTGAGATTTAGAAATGTTTATTGTGCTTTAAGATGGACCAGAATAGAAAGAATATATCAAGACAAAAACTTCAAAAGTATCGCATTGTGTTTTAAATTCCAGGAGTCATTTTCCTTTTCCTGTTTCATACATATTACTTCATACTAAATTAAAAAAATATATATAGATGTCACTTATGCATAAATGATATTCATCCTATTATATAAAGTAACAAAGGGAATGTCTATTTATTCATACTTTAATGTCATGCTGTCACACATATGGATGTAGGAAGTCGGCATCTCCATTCTAGACAGGACTCATTCACCAGGTTCATTAGCATTCCGTAAATGAGGAGATGGAAACAACAGTGAAAGGCCAAGGTGGTATTTCAGTGCGAGGTGTCAGAAAAAGGACAGAGGGGGAGCTGAGTGGGGCAGGAAGTGAAGGTCAAAGGAAGGTCTAAGGTTCAATACCCTGTGGTGTGCATGCTCGGTCTAGTGAAATATGAATAAAGAATTATATGGTGAAAAGATCAGCATGGTAGTTGTTAATCGCTGCTTAGTTACTTCTCTTCTAGAATGTGAGATCAATAATACAGTCTATGGAATGTCAGAAGTCCGTCCCTGTGCAGAAGGCAAACTACAGAACACAGATACAGTCAGATATGAAATTCAAGGGATTAGAATGATGCCATGGATTAAAGTGTCCCCACATGGAAGACCCAGCCTGTAAGAATGCTGTGTGGTACATTGTTTTGGATGCAAATATCCCTGAGTGAGTGGAGATGCTTGTTTCCAACATCCTTCAATGGTGATATATGACTCTATCCAGAGCTTCTGCTTTATTGAGTTTCTGTATGCATGTTTTTTGTACATTAAAAAGCTTATTTGGATGTTTTCTGTCTATTGCATTTTAATTACTTGTTAGAAAATAGTATGGTCGTTTGGGATAATGCCAAAACATTGCTAGTGACAGGTGTATGAAATAGAAGTCTCTGTCACAAGATCGGCTGATTTTTCTTTCACTTGCTGTAGATAATGTGAAAATCTTCACGTTGTTGTATCAAGCTGAGAGTCTACAAAACCTTCCAACCAAAAATTCTATTGTTACTGCAATATAAGATTCCTGACTTTGACTGGTGCAAAATCTTTAAATAAATTAAATTGTATAAAATAACTTGACAGATATATGTCTGCCATCTGAAAAATATTTCTATAATAAAGAAGTATCATATTCTTTTGTGTTTTTTTCCCTGACATCTCTGTACTGTCAGTAAACGGAACATTCAAATGTAAAATATTGTGGTGTTTAATCTAATTAGTAGGGACAGAGCTCACATTAACAAAATAAGCTTCTTTCTAAGAACTTGCTTCCAAATGAGAGAATTGAAATATACTTCAAGACCAGTTGCTGCCATCTGATTAAGTTAATGTCCAGCTCCGATTCCTTACGTGATTGTTCATTCGAGCACGCACTGCAATGGTCATCACTGACAGGGACTTTCTCATATTTTCCATGGCCTGTCACAACAAACTTGTATCTCTTTGTAGAGCAGGGACCCTAAAAAGTAAAGAAATTCATACATAAATAATGCATAATTTAAAGCAAAACTTCCCCAAATAGTCTTTGAACCAAAAGTTTTGAATGCATTATCTAACATAATTAGCCTAAAAATATTCTTAAGTAACTACATTATTTTTAAGACACGGTTATCTATAGTAAGTCACTCCAAGTGAAATTTTAATGGGAACACGTCTTCCAACTGTGCAGTACTTCCAGCTGGACTCTATGTGGAGCTGTTTCCCAGCATCATCCTCAGGCTGTTTCAGACTGGCTCTGAAAATGCCGTGTGATATTCCTTACTATACCTTTCCGCCCAGTCCAGCCTTCCCAAAGCAGGAAGTGTCCCCTAGAGTCTCCCAGAGGTTCTTTTTGTGCAACACTTCACCATATTTCACTTCCTTAGAAAAAAAAACAAAAAGTGGTTGTCAAACTGGTATTCATGTCACATAGCAAAAATAAAATAAAGGGACATCTTACACTTAAAGAATAGACCTTGATGTAATGCTTTATGATCTTTTTTCCATAAGTTAGCAGTATTAGTAGATATTACTAGCATTTGTTATACGATTTGCCTTTTTGTATATTTACAGGAAATTGTTACAATGAAAGCAGTAAAAGAACAGATGTTACAGTAGCTTTGAGGATAAGATTTGAGTTTGAAAAGAGTTTGAAAGCCTTCATTCACATTGGTCTGTTTTTATAAACCACCTTTAATCCTCTCCCACTATTTTTTTTTCATACTATAGATGAATGTAACAAATACATTCAACATCTTTGCTCATCTCTTTACAAATAGGAAAAGCAAATTATCTACAGTTGGTGACATCCTTTTCCAGGGAAGGGCCTTACACTGTATGTCATATTGTGGTGTCCTCAACAGGTAAGAACAGGCACTAAAGAGGCCCACTATTAACGGCATTAGAATGCTTTTTCTATTATGCATCTCACCTATATTTTTTCATTGTCACACCTACTCTTCACATGGATTTTTAATCTAGCTATATCAATGGAACAAATTTTAAATAAAATTTGAATTCACTTTGTATACTCAGAGAAATACACATTTCAAAAGGTCAAAATTATGTTTAAGCAGCTGATCAATTATTTTGGCACTCTTGTAATCCTGGTTATCACAGACTACCAGAATAAAAAACCGTACTAAAAAGTATATGAGAAACTAAAGGTAAAAACAGTGTGATCAAACCACTAAAGAAAGTAAACAGGACACTATTACCTTGAAGAAATGAGGGTAGAACAAGCAGCAGATATAGGAGGAAATAAGAGGAAAGATACTGTAGGGCACAGGGGCATGGCCAGAGAAAGGGGATTTGTACACTCTGCACAGGAGTTTTCATTAATTTTATAATCTACTGTATATGGACACGTATGATAGCACATTATCGATGTTTCTACTGGAAACTGATGTGACCTACAGCTGGCTTTGGGGAGGAAGTTCTGGAGCCATCGTCCAGGTTACCCTTCACCCACTGGGTGATCAAGTCCGTCACGCCCACCTTCAAAACCTCCGCATCCTAAAAACACAGATGGCAGCGATTAGGAGAGGCATAGAGATATGTGTGCCTTGTCTGCACTCTCCGACCCCAGCTGGCCTCGTACTCTCGCTGACTCAATCGCAGCACTCGCTCAGCAGTCAGGAGTGACTGCAGGAATGTGAGCAAAATTCTGAGATAAAACTATCTGTGTGTCCTGCAATGGCACTGCATCCCAACCCCGGTGCCCCCCTACTTACTGCCCTGCCAAGTTACCTCAAAACATAGCATATTCTGATAATGCACAAGTCATATTTGTCAGACTGAAATGGTTACTCACATAAACCCCTCAGATATGTAGGCCATTATTTACTAAAAGACTGCTGGAAAAGGATCAGTGAAGCAATTTCTTCAGCTATTGGGGTGTAATCAGAAATAATGAACAGAATGTTACAAATAAAGTACTGTTCTGTTCTGCCTTTTCAAAATCCTTTAAATAAGAAACACAAAGATGCTTTGGTGAGCTGCTTCTCCAGCTTTTAAGGAAAGCATTCCCTTGCATATAATTTTGGGACAGAAGGAGATTCGACGTTAGAGTTTTCTGAGAAGTCAAAATTATAATACATAATCAGTACAGGTCATTAAATTGACATTTGGTGAAAGTTCTAGGCCTGCCTTGGATGGGGAGCCTTTGGTGAAGCTTAGGTTCCAGGCATCTCCAGCCTCAAATAAGTTCTTCCTGGCGGCCACAGCATCTGGGGGGCTGGCCATGTCTGTCGGGGCCTGTTTGGCTCCCTTCGCCTCCTTTAAGGAGCTCTACAATCCCAGGAAAAAACAAAGCAATTGTGTTGTTGCCAACATTATGTGTGAAGTATAAAACCAAAGGCATGACTGTCTTTCACAACCATAGAACATTTCTTACATTCACTCCAGCAATAATGGAAAGTTAGTGAGATTTATCTACATCCAGTGAATAAACTGAGTTTCCCATTAACTACAATCATTTACATTTACAGAATACAGACCTTCAAATTCTAAAGCTGCTGCTGCTGCAAATACTCTGCCAAGGACTGATATTTATTCAGATTGAATTTTTATTTCAAATTTACGATTAAAGAAATAACTCAGGTGAAAACTTTTTCAAAAACCAATACGGTCATGTCCACCGTAACTTTGTTGAGATGAAGGGGAACACTAAAGGAAGGTTACCTCAATGGCCAGAGTATACTGCTCCACTTGGTCATCGATTTTTGAGATGCAGCCAGGGTTCTGTATCTTCTTAAAGCTACTACTGTTTTAAAACAAAGCTGGACTATCAGATCCTGTGAACTTCAACAATAGAATGAGTGTGCAAAAACTGAAACACATGAGCTCTTCCCCAAGGGAAGAATATCTTCTTCACATGGTTAATGTAATACATTCAAAGACAGCTCAGCATTCTTCATCTCAAATGAGCTGCGGTGTCAGGCTCCGTTATCATTGACCATGATAAAGGCCATTAGTCATTAAGATATGCAAATTATCACTCTGCAAGCTACACTATGATTTTCATCCACAGAACTATGTGTCAATCACATGACTGTGTGGCTTGGTAACAGCATATTTGTATAAAACAACATTTGCAAAAGCTTACTTTAAAATCAAGGGTAGCATTTTACAAGAAGGTGGTAGTCTTTTATTAGAAATAGAAAATTGTTAACTTGTTTATAATTGTTTATTAATGATTTACGAAGTGTTACAATCAAATTAATAACCTGATTATAAACCATTCATAAACTCTTTATAAGGGTAGTCTTACTGTAAAGTGATTCCAAACTTATTAAAGTTTAGGGGAAAATGCACCTTATATGTTTCATAAAATATGGAGAAAAGCAAATGCATTCAGAGGTTACAGCACCTCAGGACACAGTACTTTCAAATTCAGTGGTAGATGGGAAGGATTTAAGAAATGTCATCATTCATGTATTATTTATAGATCACTGATACGAAGGGGATAAAAGTGCAATGTCACATCGAAACTGAGGAGCAGAGAAGAAATTGCACCATATTTTCAGTGCAGCATGCAGTATAATCTCTACTGTTATCGCTTGGTGTTTATTTGCCCCCTATTCACTGCTAAAAACTAGAAGATCCTTTTCCTATTGGAGCTTCTACTTACTGGAACAGTGCAATCCTGTGACCTTATTAGCAATAAATAATAACAAAGTACTGCAGACTAGGCGGAGTACTGCTGGAATTAAGATAATTAGTGAAAATGCCTGAGTTTCATGGCGAAATGCTCTCATGTTACCCCCCAACCCCCAACTACCTAGACTATTTTCATTGGTTCCCTTATGATTCTCGCATTGATTCTCGCAGTCTTTTATGCTGGCTTTTAGAGCCATTAATGAAATACCACCTATCCCATTTAAGTTTCTCTTCACTTACATCTGGTGTAGCCCTCTTTGGTTACTAAGCTAATACCTCCTGGAAATCTCTCCACCAAAGTGTGGTGGAGTTTCTCATGTTTGCTTTCTTGATGGTGGAAAAAGCTCATACATGAGAGTCCCCCCAACCTTAAAGAAACATCTCAAGACCAATCTGATCTGTAAACACCTCACCTAACTCACCCAACCACTGACCTTCTCTGTCCTCATCTGCAAGCTGATCTCTTGTGTATCCTGGATTCTCTTGATTTTATGTAGCATCTGCTAAATAAATGTGTAACTCGTAGGAACTGGTAGCCCCACAAATTATAGTTCATAAAAAATGTAACACTGATCTCGTTCATCAGGCTCACCTTTTCTTTAAGCATCTATTCAGTGACTCTGTCCTCCCTGTAATCTATAAAAGACAATATCATTGAGCAGTCTTAATATGTTTATTATCATTTTAAAAATATTTATTATCATAATTAAATAACATTATATAATAATGATAATAATAATAATAATAGCAATACTTTGCTAAGGAGAGGCTCCATATATTCAATGTCGTGCAATACATTTAAAAATTAAACTAAATTGCCTTATTGCCTATTATTGAAAAGCATTAATTATGGGGTAAAGCAATCTAAAGTAATTAAGAGGGAGGACACCAAGGAATACAACACATGTATTTAATACAAGGGATTTGACTCCCTATGCAGTACATTTGAGTTGGGACAACATGGGACTTTACCGAGTATGAGGGCTCCTCTATCACTCGTCCATCAATGTCATTCTGGAATCATGCAGAGTATGAGAACATTAACAACTACAGTATATGGACGGCAAAGTGCTGTACGACTGGTACTGCATTATTTATCAACTTACAGTATTGTGCAAAAGTCTCATGCTGCCAAAGAAAATTATGCTTAAAGCTATTTATCTGGCCAGTACAACTGCTCAGAAAAACACAGTTTGGTATTGGAACATATGCAAATAAATAACAGTATAACAATCAGTAAGAAGAATTTCACAAGATTGAGTGTGTTAAATTTCACCATTAGCTCAGGTAATTCATTCGATTAATTAGCTAATTAAATTCATGAGGTATTGATTACTTAAGTTGTGCTGCTGGTCAGCTTCAGCATATATTGGATGGTAAATGCAAACAGTGGCTGAGCAAATACCAACACAAACATAACATAAGTATTCTTTTCTTTGGCAGCCTCATGTGAAGTTTTGCAGATTAATGCATAAATTGGATTTTTTCCCTTCCTTAAATACTGTAGTTCTTTGGTAAGATTAACAATTGAATTGAAAAAGAGCAGAAAATGCATCGTAAAAATAAAGCAAAAAAACACACTGCCAAAGAAACACAGAAGAGTTTTAAAATGTACAGGGAGCCAGAGTGAAAGAGATGATGTATGAATGTGCATGTGAGAGTCAGAGTGCATTGAGGTGGGACTTTTAGCACTCAGGGGACTGAACCCTGGCACCTCTGTCTATGCTAGCAGTACTGAGCACTCTCCCTGATTCCCTGTCTCCTCCTGCCAACAGGCTAACGGCTGCTGCACTCTTCCCTCTGCAAGCTGCGGAAGGTAACAGTGAAATGGACCCCATTTACCTGATAGGGGACACTCATGTGGGTCTATGCACACGCCTGCCTGTGTTTGCACGTGGGTATGTTTGTGTGTTCACATGCGCCTCGACCCGTACCCCCGTCTGAATGTGCCACTGATGTTCCTCTTCCTCCTCCCTCACTCTCAGCCCCTCCAGCTCGGTCTTGATCGGCCGCTGCTCCTCCCGCTCCCTCTCTTGCGGGCTGCCTTGGATCTGCTCCACCTTGTACCCAGTTTCCTGGAAGGATTCCATCCTTGTTCTCCCCTCCTGGTTCAGGCTCATGCCCCTGGCAGATACACACACAAAGGGGAGGTTGGCATAACTGGACAGCACATCCACCTCGTAAGGAGTGGGAACATAACATAACTTAATTTAACTTCCATCACATCCATCTTTAGGTCACTTATCCTGAACAGGATCACGAGGGGCCTGGAGCCTATGGCAGGCATCACAGAACCGGGGAAGGTGCTAAAAAGGCCTGGTTGCACGTCTTTTGGCTGTGGGAGGAAACTGGAGTGCGTATAGGAATAAGGAAACCCTACAAACAGAACTGAAATTCCCATTAGTGAGGTGTGAACCTGCAGCACTACTTACCAGCTACAAGTCAGTGATTTGTGAAATAATTAATGACAGTTGACAATAGTGTGTTAAGAACTGTCAGGATTGTTTATGTTAGTCTGTGATGGATCACTGCCCCATCCTGGGTTATGCCTGGCCTTGCAAACCTCCGAGACACAGAATAGGACAAGAGTGTACAGAAAATAGATGGCTGGATTGATGGATGTTTGTCAGTGTCAAAATGTGTGCTAGCTTAGCCATTCCGAAACATCTCAAGTCACTCCAATATTTGTAGTTAACATCTAATATACCCTACTTATGTTTAGACTGAGTTTCCCATTAATTTCAGAATCTTCAGTATATGGGAATGTTTGATAACAAATCAATGTTTCTACTGAAAACTGATGTGACCAACAGCTGGATTTATTTGATGAACTCTACCCATATCACAGCTAGCTATTTATTTATATGTATACCAATGCTGAATAGTGATTTTCTGAGGAAATATATACTTACTGCCCAGAATAGTATGTTAAAACGTAATTTTCTTTGGTAACCCAAGACCTTCACAAACTGCATGTGCTTATACAAAATAATCATTATTATTGCCAAGAGAACTAACTCTACGCATTAACAATATCAATAATATTATCAATAGTAAGCCTACATATCTTAGAATAATTGGTCTTTTAACAAAATGAAATTTTTTGATACACATTACCTCAGCGTTCTTTTCACTTTAGCTGCCTGTGATGTCACTTCCTGTTCATGGGTACCTTTGTCAGTCTGCCCTCCTTCCTCTTGCAGATAGACTTTGGATATGTATGACATTTTCATGTCTGTCCGGTTTCCTTTAACCTAAACAAGGGGCATACAATTTCATATCTCAGTTTCTTCACAGTAATTTACAGTTTATAAAATATGAAAAGACCTCCATTCTTCTGGGCACCTTGTCCCTCTGGTGGGCTGTTGGATCCTTCACTTCTGTCATGCCTGGCCCTGTGTCTTCATTTCTGTGTCCCTCCTGCACTTTTTCCTTGCGGTCGTTTATCCTCTCCTCCCTTTTCAGTATCTCCTGGCCATACATCCTCCTTGACATGCTCCCTTTACTCACTTGCTCTTCCTCATCTACCTGCTCCACTGGTGGAGCTTCAGTGCCGATCTTCGTCCCGATGAGTGGGCCGCCTTGCCTACTGTTTGTTCCTCCTTCCTTGGCTTTAACATGCTCCTCCAGGGCCTGCCGCCTGCTCTTCTCCATCTTCTGGGTCCAGTCACCAAAGCCCTCATCCTCATCCTGGGAGGATGGACAGCTGGGCTTGAAGCCATTCTCATGCCTGACAACAGGCAAACAGAAAGCATGACAAGTGAGACCCAGCTTTGGATCTCATTTTGGAAACCTGTTGGGAATGACTGGTGACCGGCTGACCTGTAATCTCATGTGAGGCAGGATCAGGATGCAGTTTAAAAACTGTCCTGTAATATAGCAAAGCATGCGTCCAATAACACTGATACTCAGTGAATATAAGACTGGGATGGGGGATGTCAGTGTGCGGTCAGACCTCTGGGCCACAGAACACTGATAAACAGTCAAATTACACATAACTTAAACCCAACCCCTAAAACTTAATAAATACCTGATAATATATCCATGTGTCCTAAAGTGTTATACCTGAGTTTTTCAAGCACAAACAGACTTGTGGGTGGCACAGTGACCAGTGCTGTTGCCTCCTGGGTTCGAGGCTCTGCGGCTTTAGAGTTTGCACGTTTCCTTCAGCTTTACCCCCACAGTCCAAAACCAGGCTAAGGTAAACTGGAGTGTGTGTAGCTGTCTATATGGAGAGATGTGTTCCATTTAGAGCTCTTTAAACAAATTTACACATGCAGAGCTGGAAATAAATTGTGAAAACTACTAAAGCCAAAGGCTTATATACCAAAATATTTTGCTCTGAGGAACATACGGGTGTAGTTCCTTTGAAAGAAACCCAGCCTGTCTCTTTCGAAGCACAAAAAATGCCTGATTGAACAGAATAGCAGAAAGTAACAATGTATAAACCCCACGTGCCATGTTTCAGAAGGGCTTTAACGTCAACACATGTGCCAAAACATAAATTAGGATCTGTTTATTTGAGGAGTATAAAGGATATCAGGAATTCAATTGTAACTAGTTATAATTCAATTGTAACTAGTTAAAATACCAATTTCTGGTATCAGATCAGACCAATGTAGATGAATTAAAACTAGTGACAACAGAATTCCCGATATCTGAAATAGAATTCTGAAAACTGATATTGATCTGTATGCTCATCCTCTATGCCACCTCCAACTATATTGCAAAGTAATCAATTATGAAATTTTTTATTGATGCTTTTTAATAATCGAGTAATCAAGTTTAATCAAGTAATTATCACAACTCTAATAACATTATTTTTGGGGTAGATAACAAGAAAAATACTAAAGACCAATTCCCTGCAGGAAGGTAGTCATTGGCAGTGTCCATTAATGACCCTAGTCAGTCCACGTTTTTGCTCCCTCCCAACTCCCAGCCAGACACTCCACATTTTTACCGGGAGCTGGGAGGGAGCAAAAATATGATTTTCTGGGGTCCCTGTGTTAATAGATGAAGAGACGTTCTGATGGATGCTCCCAAGGGTGTTGATTTGGGTAGGGATGCTAGGGACATGTCCCTACCTGTGGGATAGGGTTAGGGTACACCATGTGTATTTAGGGGGTGGGGGTTTGGGGCTGATTTGGTCCATTACCAATGTCCAAACCAAACTTGCACCTTTGGATACTGCCAATCCACTACCCCAAGAAGTTGTCAACAGTAGGGTCATAAACAGACATTCTGAGGGGTGCTCCTCCCCCACCACCCCTAGAATCCACTGCATCTTACAGGATGTCATCATGAGGCGAATTTCTCTCTGGGAAGGGCTCTCTGCAGTCCAACTCCTGCTGGGTAGTGCTCAGTTTCCTGGCCCGGCGCCGCCTCTCCCGCTCAATCTCCTCAGCATCCTCCACGCTGCGCTGAGCTGTCAATCTGTCAAGGAAGCAGAGTAAAGCAGCTGACCGAGCAATGCCTTTGTCAGCTAATGGTATCATGGAGCACGGCTGCAAAAACTCTTTGCAAACAATCCCACATGATAATGTGCGCTACGATCCATTGTTTTATTTCTGTCGCAATGAGTGCTGGTGATGTGTGATATTGCAGTGGATAAAACGCTAAACTGTCTCATACATTTGTATAGTATTTGTATAGTATGATATAACGTTGTTACTTAGTAACACATTATCTTTTCATATGAGATTAAAGGTAAACAGTTTGCATTTTTTCAAAAGACCATACCTTATGTGTGGATCTGGTACCATCGTCTCAACCAAAATTTTCTATACCACAGTAAGAGATAAAGGAATCTAAATCATGTAGCTTAAAGAGACAGATTTAGTGAGAGCTCCTCAGTTTTGCTATCTTCAGTTATGGACATCTGGTTCATAAATATCCTTAAAATCACACACTGCTGTGAGAAGACAAGTTTTATTTTACTGATTTTTTTTCATCTGAAGCTCTGTTCCTCTATATTTTGATACTAAAGTAGGTCATAATTGTGGCTGTGAAAAAGAAGAGGAAAATTAAATAAAGGAAGACAAAAGCCAGGAAGCAGCTGGAAGGATGTGGAAATTATACCGTGTCAGTTATAGAAAGTGCACAATGGGCGTTTGAAGGTCCAAGCTAAAGTGGATGTGCACTTCCTGGTGGCCTACTAACCTGACTTTCCCATTGCCTGACAGGAAGTAAGGATGAGATGGGTTTCTGTGGGAAATGTCACTATTTCCTGAAAAGGAAATGGCTCAACACCAGACTCAGGGAATCTAAGACAATTACTCTGATATGAAAGTTCTAGAAATCAAATGTTTGATATGTATAATATTTTTAACATTTTGCTTTGGAATTTTCATACGTTTCAGTGTTAATGTGACTTCAGCCTAAAGTTTACTTTGGCCTTTGTTTTACACTCAGCAACTTCAGCATAATAAATCAGTACTAAGTTTCCACAACATTAAAAACTCCATGTTTAAAATGGTACTAATGCTGAAAATATTATAAATCATTGACGCAGATGGGAAGGTATCACATATGCAAGTTTACCAGTTTGTTGAATTCAGCATCATTTCACATCTACCCTTTGTTTCATATCTTGTTTCTACAGAAGGTAGAACTGGTGTTGACACAAAGCAGTCTTAATGCCAGGCTAAAACTTAGAATCTTAGAAAAAATAAAATATTTCCTTATACATTTATAATAGAATAGCACTGGACTTTTTATAAAAATTGAAGATTGCAAAAGAATTCAGTGAACAGCATCAAGCTGTAGCAATGAAAATGTTCATTCTTGCAGTTTAATTCACTATATAACACTTAGAAGTTGCGTAAATTGAAACAGACCGCAATTCCAGGCAAGTGAATGAAGGGCAGTTTACTTTTCCGGCTCCCAAAGATTAACACCTTGGGGGGTGAGCTGGGGTCAGGATAGCATCCAGCCCTCATCGCTTTAACAGGGATACTGGACACATTCCCCAGCTCCTTATCGGCTGCCCCTCACTGAGCACCAGTGCTCAAGCTGAGCATGAGTCCTGCTGTTCTTTTAAACTGCGTTGACGCAAGAGAGGAGAGTTAATGAAGAAGTGTTTTTATTTCAAAGTGTCGAAATCTCTCAGCCTATGTAGATTACGTATAACCTCAGAAACTGTGATAATGACATTTTTTGGGCCTTTTTTCTAACAAAGGAGGTAAATTATTTCGCACATCCAATTTATTTAAACGTTTCAGAGTGCGTAACCTTGTGTGAATAAAACTGGAAATTGTGTAAAATATGTAATAAGTGAAGAAATGTGAAGTGTGTGTTTAAAAGTAAGAATTAATTTTAAAAATTAAGTGTTTTTTCATGCCAAGAGCACAGACTCATTACTGAAGCTCCGCTGTAACAATCCTGGAATGTTTGCTGAGAATGATGTCATCCAGTCCACCCCCGTCTCTGTTTCTTTGCTGGGATATAAAGTTTTCCAGAAGAACTTAAAGTCATCCAGAGGATGCATTGCTTCACCAAATATAAGCCATTTAAAAAGCACATGAGATGGAAAATATATTAGTTTTTTTTCTACCAAACCTATTATCTGCTATGCAAATTTGAACTTTTACCAAGTCCCATCACAACATCAAAGGCAGTGATATTAAACACAGCAGAGCTGCCCTAATTAATGGAATTCCAGTGAATGAAAACTATGTCAGTGTCTGACAGCACAAAGAAAGGGCCAGTGAGGCTGGCTGGCGGCGTGACTGTTCCGTACTGCTAAGTGAGCATGTGGGCTGACTCGGCCGTTGCAGGTCCTGAGGGGATTTCTGTGCTAAAACATTCTGTTCACTGTAGCAGTTTCCTTTATGTGAAGAAATAAAGCTGATCATGGGAAATATTTAAGTTCCGCCTAATTCTTGTGTAGGCTATTATATATTAATACTGCATACTAACTTAAAAATCGTATTTTTTGCTTTGCTGTTCACATTCATCCTTAATATTACAATAATTCCTTCTTTCTTCATTGCATTTCTCACGGATCTGAGATGTTCTGTAATAGTCATTTAATCTCAGTCCTTCAAGAGAGAGCCCAGTGTAATTAACTGAAAGTTCCTGGAGAAACTCCACTGAAAAAGTTATGGGTGACTATTCTGTTCAGTGGCTGTGACTGCTGTCATAATTACGGAGCACAATGATTAAGCTAATAATGGGTGTAGCTCCTGGTGGCATTCAACCTGGGCCATCCTTCACTGGGGTCAGTGGTCTAACACCCACACTTCAGTCATTAGTCTCAGATGGAACATCTTAGATCCAAAACAAGACCAACATGCTAACACACATGCAATATGATCTGCACTATTTTTCATCATTTTCTGCAGAAAAAAAACCTTTTGCAAATGATGCATCACTGTTTACATATCAGTCTTCAATAAACCCCACATATCTGTACCTTAAAGCAATATACTTCTCCTATGTCCTAACTGGGCTAGAATCACCATTCGAATGCTGAATACTATAACAACCAACAGGTAAATGATACTCAAAAAGTATATCACTTCATCGGATTACATACTTAATGTTTTGGTTTAATATTCTTTTCATTCTGCTCTTACCTTAGCAAGTTTTGCAAACCTTGCTTGCTGGTCTCTCTTCTTTCACCTCTTAACATTTCTTTAATCCCTTGTGCCTTTGCTAAAATGTGTTACACCGCCAAACTTGATCAAACTGTGGAGTTGCTCCTCCTATGCAAGTCCCACACAGCAGATTTCCAGAATGATCCGAGAGTGTGCTGCATATGTCCCACAGATCTTACTGTGCCTTATGAAGCACTGGCTCTTCCCAGCTAGGCTGGCTTTAGGCATCGCCTGGCCCCGCCTACCTACTGCATGTGGTTCTCATTGAGGGCTTTGAAACCCTGTTCTTCACATCTCCCTGCCCAGATCTAGGAGACTGCAAGGTCATGTGAATTTCTCCACTGAAAGTGCAAGATGTATGCGCCCTACCAGTCCTCATTTCCCAGTATGCACTTATAGCTGCGTTGAAGGAGAATTGCTTTGGATGTGAATAAACGATTTGAAAACTGAAATCAGCTTTCCAGGAATAAAAGGAATTTAAAAAGTCCTTGATAAACTATAATACGTTTACTCTCATAAACAGGCAATTATTATAAGTTGCATTCTCTTCGCTTTAATGAATTTGTTTTTTTTTTTTTGCTGTTTTCGAAAGAATATACAGTATTCTTGACCATTTTAAAAGATGAGGATTATTAATACATTTATAAATATATAAATGTATTCATGCTCAGAAATATATTTTATATTTATAAATATATTTATAAATAATGATTACTATAGCCATATTGTAATAAAAAAAATGCTTGAGAAAAACATGAAAATAGTGTTTTCACAAATAAGTAAAGCATTGATTTCAATGTCAAACACAAGAGCACAATTTAAAACATAAAAATATACTCAGTTTTTTGTACAGTAATAATACAGAAGTGTCATGTAATGCTTTTTATTTCATCCATCCTCCCAACCACTTTTCCTGACCAGGGACCCTTAGCTGATTCTATGTGGAGCAGGCTGGGGTATAACCTGGGCAGGATGCCAGGAAGCAGCTTTGTAAAATTATGTACAATTGATAACTTGTAATGTGTATGTCTAGCTAAAAATTGACTCCTCAAAATATCATCCTGACCAAGTGGGTGAGTGTTCAATCTCCAAAACATTATGTGGAAATGATAAAATATGTAGGGAATATTTGGACTTTGAGCGTGAAATAATGTGTCCCCCTCTGCCCCACACTGCTGGAAAATGTCCATACTTATTCTTACTTATTATTATTATTACTATGCTTTTCATGTATGGGGCCTGAGTGACTGTCGGCACTGGTGACCCAAGCTGGACATGGAAGGAAACTGTAATTTCGTTAGCAGCAGCAACTGGTATCACATCCCATAAGCAGCAATGACTCACATCCCACAAGCAGCAATAACTCATATCCCACAAGCAGCAATAACTCACATCCCACAAGCAGCAATAACTTACATCCCACAAAAGCAACATGAGAATTGTTTGTGGAATGAGAATTTTAGCTGAATCAACAGATGCACTTTATGTTTACGGTAAGACAGCCTTCATCGAAATATAAAAGCAGCAGCACAGTCTATAGGGGCAGCGTGCTTCTGGAAGTTAAGATGCTGTACCTGTAGTCATAAGGTCAGTGGTTTAAATCCTCGTGTTGGCCACAGTTTTAACTCATATTGCTCTAGGGACTGAATGACCCTGCTCTTTCAATTACACTGTAAGTCGCTTTGGATAAAAGTGTCAGCTAAACTAATGAATTGTGTCACAAGTGTCCTCTATCATATAATATATCCATATTACACCTGAGGGACAATTAATCTACAAACTGAACAAACATCACATACAGAAGGAGCTGTTTTTGTAGACCCTGAAACAGAGGAGTAATAGTAAGCAAGCATAACTGTAATTCAGTTGTTTTCCAGAATTGTTGTTGAAAGAGGTTTTTAGAGTGAATTCTTTTTAGAGTGAGTCTAAAACGTTTTCCTGTTGTCATCTCAAGGTCTTTTATGTAACATCTTTATGGTCAAAATACACATGCAGGCAGTAAAAAATGTGTGGGGCATTTTTAATAAATCTTGCCAAAATGTTAGCGATTTGACAGAGCTCATTACCCTCCCATCTCCATGGATCCTACCCAGGAACCACAGTTACCATGGTGAAACGACAAAAGCAGCTCTTGCAGATGTGGACAATTCTTCTGCAATATTTCAGAAATTTTCTAGACAAAGACAGTCTTTAACCTTCCATACGCTCCACAGATTAATGTTTCTGTCCCACTTCCCCTTTCAGGCCAGCTGCAGTTTGGCAAGTTGAATGCAACAGTAAATATACAGAATATCACTGCTACGGGCATAAGGGTGAGGGGTGTGTGAGAGACATGTGGGAGGCGTGTGAGAGGTGTGTGAGAGGCGTGTGGGAGGTGTGTGAGAGGCTTGTGGGAGGCGTGTGGGAGGCATGTGAGAGGTGTGTGGGAGGCGTGTGAGAGGTGTGTGAGAGGCCTGTGAGAGGTGTGTGAGAGGCGTGTGGGAGGTGTGTGAGAGGCGTGTGGGAGGTGTGTGAGAGGCGTGTGGGAGGCATGTGAGAGGTGTGTGAGAGGCGTGTGAGAGGAGTGTGGGAGGCATGTGAGAGGCGTGTGAGAGGCGTGTGGGAGGCGTGTGGGAGGCATGTGGGAGGCGTGTGAGAGGCGTGTGGGAGGCGTGTGAGAGGTGTGTGGGAGGCGTGTGAGAGGCGTGTGGGAGGCATGTGAGAGGCATGAGAGAGCTGTGTGGGAAGCGTGTGGGAGCCGTGTGAGAGAAGTGTGAGAGGCGAGTGGGAGGAAAGTTCGAGACGACGGAGAGACAACAGAAACACGAGAGGGAGGCGCTGGGGGGGCGGGTGG
>JABFEA020000010.1:24941667-24963163 GCA_019775915.2 Cyphomyrus plagiostoma | reverse complement strand
GATTGGTTGATTAGATAATTGCATTAATGAGAAATTGAACAGGTGTTCCTAATAATCCTTTAGGTGAGTGTATGTAATTGCTGAATTAGTGCACATTTCAGAGTTGAGGTACAGTGATTGGCATTCAGTCTTCTTGCAAGATGGCTTAAGGTCTATAAGGCAAGTAACAGAGGTAGATGAGCGAAGGAAATGCTTTATACATTTAACATTTAATGTAAAATGCTAGCAATTATCAATACACTTCTTGGAAAAATAATATGCCTGCAAGTGACAGTGTCATGAGAAGATCTCTATGTCCCTGTTTGCATTGATTCTTCGCTTCCTCTCGATCACTGGAGCCTTCGTTTCTGATAACCCACAGCAGTATCTCTCCATGGAATGTCAGCACCATGTGTTTACTTTTGCTTATACAAATATGTGGCAGTCCTATGATTTATCATTTCCCACATTCAACCCTGTAGCAATATTGTTCACTGGGTCCCAAACCCCTCATCAAAAGGGCCACTGGTAACATGCTTCAGTTCCAAGAACGATGAACAAGTTCTCATCCCACAGTAAACTCTGTCCACCTGTCCAAAGTATCTGGCCTTGTTGGAGACCTTGTCTGGGCTGCTGAAAGGTGTCCCTTCTGGGGAGTTTATTATTCTGCAGGGGGACTTTAACGCTCACGTGGGCAATGACAGTGAGACCTGGAGGGGTGTGATTGGGAGGAATGGACTGCCCGATGTGAACCAGAGCGCCAATCAGTTATTGGACTTATGTTAACCACAGTTTGTCTATAACAAACAGTATATTTGAGCATGAGGGTTTTCATAAGGGCATCAGTACAACCGAAGCCGCAGCTCGATGATCCATTTTGTAATAATATCATTGGATCTGTGATGAAAAATAGTAAATGGTTTTGCACCTGCTTTCCGCTCGTAGGAGTGGTGTTTTTTAAATGAGGCATAGCCGGGATCATTGTTGGGGCATTGGTACTTTATGGCAGTGATTTAACCAACAAAAACCACTTAAACCTATTTAAGTGCTACTTACATATACCATATACTCGTGCATTTTCACCTCGCGCTCGAGCATGTCCGTTTCCTCAGCCGAAAAGGATCTGGCTTGCTGGCCAACGTGCCATTGGAATAGCAATCCGCAGCAGATCATGGGCGGCTGCCTTTTAAAGGGGAGGAGCCATTCTGATTGTTTTATTGCTTCTTACACCCGAAACACACGTATGAATAATAAACTTTTTCTTGCACTGGCACAAAGTGTGTTTTTTCCGCTGTCAAAATAATAAAATACATCTGAACATGCCCATAACTGTTAGTTCTGCTTTGCACTTTACACTGGACCAGCTCTTTCCTCTCTTATGTATGCTGGAGGGTTCAGGGGAGTTTATCAAATAAGTCTCCATGTGGACTTGGAAAAGCAATATAGCCGTGTCTAAAATCAAATCAAAACTCTACCTTTACATCATCTTCAAGAAAAACACTGGTACAAATGACCATTCTCCCCCCTGTTTGATTATGGTGATGTTATTTATAGATCAGCATCTAAAGGCCTGCTTCAAAAGCCTGATGTTCTCTATCACTCTGCCATCCGGTTCATAACTAATGTTCCTTTCAAAACTCATCAGTGTACTTTGCATTCATCTCTCAATTGGCCATCATTGTATACCCGCCGTAAAATCCACTGGCTTATGGTCATTTACAAAACTCTCCTTGGTTTGTCCCCCTTACTTACAAGAATTGTTACACGTTACTTCTACTGGGTATAACACTCCTTCTGCTGATCGGATTCTGTTGACAGTCCTTAAAGCTACTTCTGTATTCGTTTCTGTCGTCTTTTCTGATTGCTGCCACTAGAGACTGGAATGACATGCAGAAAACACTAAAATTGAACACTCTCATTCCAAAGCCTGCTTTTCAATCCTGGATCTCAGCTCACCTCAGTGACGTGTGCTGTTGTTACTTAGATTAGATTAACTGCTCTTATTTATTTTACTAACTGCTCTTATTTATTTTGCAATCTCGTTTTTTTTATATAACAAACCTTTATTTTTGTGTTAGCCCTATGGCTATGCCTTTTGCCAGGCCACAGCTGTAAATAAGAAACTTGTTCTTAATTTGTCTTGCCTAGTTAAATAAAGGTAAATAAAAATTAAAAATAATAAGTGTCCCGTGGGGGGGTGCTTCAGGAGTATGGGGTACAAGGCCCACTGCAATACGCAATTAGGTCACAAAATAACTGGAACGAGAGTTTGGTTCATATTGTCGGCGATAAGCCAAACTCACTCCCTGAGGGTGTTGGGTTCTGGCAGAATTGCCCTTTGCTACCAGACTATTAAAGACAGAATTTCTAGGCATAGCCAAGAAGCGGAAGAGGTCCTCAGGATGGCATCTTTCCTATTTGCAGATGACGTGGTTCTTTTGGTGTCGTCGGACTGTGACCTGCAGCATGCACTGTGGGGGGGGGGGGTTACAGCTCAGTGTGAAGGTGCTGGGTTGAGGATCACACCTCCAAGTCCAAGATCATTGTTCTCAATTGGAAAAGAGTGGATTTCCCTCTCCTGGTGGGAGAGGAGTTATTCACGAGTGAGGGAAGAAGGGAGCGGGAGATCTACAGATTGCCCAACGTCCCAGAAGGTCAACATGTGGTCAACGAGATGGTATATGTGAGGACTAGTGAGAATCACTGCCCCACATGATCTCTTCCATCAATAAAACTATCACTCAGCTTAAGTCGGTGGCCTTCTGTTTATGTGGCAGCAGATCCTTTGGTCAGTTAATAACAGTTTATAATAACATATATACAAGTAAGGTGTACAATATGTTCCAAGAAGTACAGGTAAATTATTACAATATGATGTAAGAACAAGAAACATGCATATTATTTTTCTTTTTTCTATTAAATAGGATAAAATCATTATCTTTAGTTAAACAAAACAGACTGACACAAAACGTGTGTTGTTTTGTCAGATAATCATACATTATATGTGACTATAGCTAACAGTTACTGTTGTGTAATCTCTTTGTTAAAGTTAGGGATTTGTTATGGATTTGTTCAATAAATCCAAACTGAGAAAGAATAACGAGCTATCAAACAGAAAAGTTAAAATAGAACCAGTGTTTTTTTACAAAGGCACCTCTTTTTGATTAAAAATGAGTTGTTACCCTACAATGCAGGTGACCAACAATTACTTTTATGTTTTCTCAGCCCAAGGACTGGGGAGAGTCTAAGAAGTGAAAAAAGAGAATAAAAATCAGTTCTTATATTACAAATCTGTAGTCTCTTCTTCATCTATTAGGAGTAACTACTGCCAAGTTGATGAGTTGTATTTCAATGGACTTGAGTATATGTACATCTTGAGGTGTCAATATTTCAAAGTTTCCTGACATGTCAAAATTTTGAAAGGGACTTCATGACCATATGTTTCATTTTTAGTGTTATTGTGAATAGTTTATATTGCACAAACAAAATGTAAATTGTACAATTTCATTAAAGGATAATATAGTAATATAGTAATATCTAATTTGTCCATGCATGTCCCATAACCACATAGAGTCAAAGTGAGTTCAGAGACTACCAAAAAAACACAGAGGTCAGGACACTCTGGATGGAGTGCCACTCTGTGGCAGTAAACATGCAATTTAGAGACACCAATTCACCTTATCTCATGAATCACTGTTAATTCCAGAAGAACATACAAACTCCACACATTCAAAGCTGGGTGAATCCTTATCCCTAGTGCGGTGCCTGTATGGCCATAGTGCAGATTACAAGATAAAGACCCTGTGCCATTAGAAGCAGTAACATTTCTGAAAAAGAACAGTGCATTCATGTAAGAAGAAAATGAATGAATATGAAACAGTGTTATAAAGAGGAGTTATCTCCATGCTACTTTCCTGGAAAGGGCCTGTTTGCAGCATTCGGGGTCAACCTTCTTCCAGGGCCTGAGCGCCTGCTCCAAGTTAAGCAGAACATTCTGGTGGCTCTCCTTGAGGTTCACTGGGTGCTTTGCCCTCAAGAGCTCATAGGCAGCAATCAGCGTCATGTTCCTCTTGACCATGAGGTACTGGATGACGCAGGTAGGAGCAAGGGAGAACCCATCAAGGCAGTGCACCAGGACGCGCTTCTGCTTCTCAGCGGAGGCATCTATACATTCGTTGATGTCGCTGAAGCGGAGCTGCTGGTTGACCAGGCCCTCTGCTGCCATGGACAGGTCCCCGATGTCCACCTTGAGCCGGGACCAACTGTGCCGGCCTCCACGGGAGCAAGAGCAGGGGATGAGGAGCAGGCTGCACTCAGGCGGCACGTTGCTCATGTCGATGATGCTGTCGATGTGGCTGCGGCACAGCGTCAGCCCGCTGTAAGCTGCGTTCAAGTTGCCCACATAGATGTAGTCCGTCACTTTGGAGATGATGGGTTCACAGTAATGGTTGTAGCTTGCATCCTCCCCTCTGGGTTCCACCTCCGCCTTCCCAGCGTGGTCACGTGACTTCTTGGAGTCGGAGCTGATGGAATGGCCAGAGTCGGACTCAGAGCTGCTGTTCCAGGACGGCAGGAAGTGCGACAAGCGGCTGGAGGCCTTGGCTTTCTTAGGGGAGCCTACAGGGCTCAAAGGGTCAGAGCTGAGGCCTGTAGGAGACCCAAAGGCAACCAGATGCAAGGCCCTTTCCAGGGAGCTGAGACTTCTGGCCCCTCCTGCACTGAGGGCCCCTTCCATCTGTATACAAATACACACACATCATACAGTTAGAGCAGCACCTACTGTATATGTGCTATGTTTTAACAGTTTCCTGGTCTGCTAATACCTCTGTAGGTGATCCCCTAATGAGAACATCAAAATGAAGGACAGATGTAGAGACTTGGCGCTGTGCATAAGTCATTTATGTTCAGCTTTTCTTAATTTTTTTCTGTCTTCTTTATTTTATTCAGCTCAAAACATATCAACTACTTACCCTTCATAAAAACCTTCAAACAGACATGCAAATACATTTATTGAAAATAGCTTGTCAGTTATGATAACAGAGTGAACAGCATTAATCCACAAATGTTCCAGTACCTCTGAGTTTGTAAGCATTTTATGTTTTAACCTGCAAGTGAAGATCCTTTACAGTTCACTAAAGAAAGTTTGATTGGTGGAGTGGAGAACATTTAACACCTTCCTCATGAATTTTCTTTAGAGAGCTAATGTAAAGAATCTCAATAAGTATAGCTGGAACAGCATTCATATCATGTTAAGTCAAACATTCAAAAAACATGAACACCAACGTTTGCATTCAAGGGAGTAGACTTGGTTTCAACATTGATAGGGTCCAAATTAGCCCCTCGCCCCCCCAAATATACATGGTACTCCCACAATATTGGCTGGGCATGTCCCTACTACCCATACCCACATTTACACCCATGTTTGCATCATCCTTACCCAGGAACACACCCATTCTTCATGGGGCAGCCAGACAGTAACAGACAGGGGTATCCTGAGGACAGCGACACGCACCTGCACCCTGGGGTTGCTCTTCCACTCCCGCGTATCCAGGGCCCGCTGAGGGCTGCTGCTGTCAAAGGACAGCGAGAGGTGGGGCAGGTGCTGTGCCCTCTGGGGTGTTAGTGGGGTAAGGGCCACAGGGGGCTGTTCATCCTTCTTCATGATCAGGTCTGGGCAGGAGCCTAGTGGTATAATCACAGAGAGGGCAGGAGATAGGGAAGAAGAAGGAGGGAGTGAAAGCAAGACGTTATAGAGGCTGCATGTAGGAGCCACCAAGCCCCATACCTCCAACCATCTTGGAGCTGAGTATTAGGAGAAGGGCTTCAGGGGCCAATCCTGGATGGACATCACAGGGCAAAGGCTTTTCTTCTTTTTATTTTGAATTGCATTGGGCTTTGTCATTCACCGTAATGTGCTAACAGTGAGTATACATGCTAACACAGCGTCTACATGCTCACAGACCATCTACATGATGAAAGAGAGTCTATGTGCTAACAGAGCGCCTGTATGCAAACAGAGAATCTACATGCTAACAGAGCATCTACATGCTGAAACGGTTTGTCTGGTAACAGAGAGTCTATGTGCTCACACAGCATCTACTGTATGTGCTAACAGTAAGTTTACATGCTAACACAGTGCTAACAGAGTCTATGTGCTCACACGGTATCTATGTGCTAGCAGGGTGTCTACATGCTAACAGTCTATGTGCTAACAGAACGTCTGTGCTAATAGAGCACCTACGTGCTTACAGTGTATCTACATGTGAACAGAAGACTTATGTGAGTGTTTAGGACACTGTTAGGACATAGGTGCTCTGTTGGCAGATAGGCACTTTGTTATCATGTAGATGCTTTCTTAGCACATAGACTGTTAGCATATTATCTCTAACTGAGACCATGCAGTGTTTGTGACCCCATATGTCCCTCACATACATTAGTGTAGAGAGAAGCTAGAGTTCAGGCTCTGGAGCGTGAGCTTCTCTCCAGAGCCTCCTCGACCTCAGAGAGTTTAGGCTCCTCTTATGAACATAAGAACATAAGAAATTTACAAATGAGAGGAAGCCATTCAGCTCATCAAGCTCGTTTGGGGAGAACTTAACTAATAGCTCTGAGTTGTTAAAATCTTATCTAGCTCTGATTTAAAGGAACCCAGGGTTTTAGCTGGCACTACACTAACAGGAAGACTATTATCGATCTCTCTTCAGAACTACATTCAGCTTGCGTGTCAGATACATCGCTTATGCAAAAAGTCACAAAGGAAAATGTGCAATGATTACCAGATGCCAGCAAGACAACACAAAAGGAACTCGAACGTACCAACCCCACTGAAATCACATGCTTCCTGACTGAAGACCAGCCTCTTTCTGAAGCTATACAGCAGCAGCATAAACACAACCGTACCAGTCCTGTTCCCAGCTGCGTAGCTTAGTATCAGAGCAATTTCAGTAGGATTTTGCAAAACTCTCAGCAGTGACACATTCTGAACAATAGATGGAGCCATGACTGTTTTAAAGCTGTTTTCCACCGTCTCCTATGAAGCGGGGAAAAATTAGTCAAAACCAATACGTCACACTGCCATGGAGAAAATAGTGATTAAGTTATATAAAAAGGTCCTCCAATTATGGCCAGAGTTAATACTTTAATTAGAGATCTATGGTATATGAGTAGTATTTAAGCATATTATTTGTAATCATTATTAAGAGTACATTAGAATACCTTTCATTTCATTATTTTTGGCAAACAATTTCTTGTCCAGTATCTTGGGTGCCAAGTCAGACTTCTAGCTTTCGGTGAATTCCAGTTTTATTTCCCCTGACAGAACAGCAAAATTTAATATACTTTGTGTTAAATTCTGGACTGTTTTCTTTACATTAATTTGGGTAAATTTATTATTAAAGTTTTAGCTTAGAATTGAATGCATGATATTGCTCTACTCCAGCATCCACTATTGGCTGCATACTTACAAGACTAAAGATGGAGTCCAGTGGAATAAACCCAGAAGAACAGCACTTTCCTCCAAGCACCTCGATCTCAGAGGAGCGACACTACCTGAATCCTGCAGCATGTATGATTGAAGAGGCTGCTGGTTAGCAGCTCACACAGCAGAGGGCACTTTGGCGAAATGGGGGAAAATGTGGAAAAACCATTTAAATACCCAGACTTTTCGAATAAAGACTATCCTAGCAACCAAGATTCTGGAGGAGATATCCACTTGACAAGAGAGCTTATTTTTGTGTATTCAGAAACATTTTTTTCAACCCAATTTTTTGTACTTCCTATTGGTGTATTGATAGTAAATACATAATTTTTATATTTTGAAAACCTTTAACTGAGAATGATAACTAGAGTGGATATTTCATTTTCTCTCAAGGTTTCTTTTTATTCATCCATCCTACTTCCATAACTTACAGGTACAGCGTCATGATCTATTCCACGTGGCCCAGGGCACAAGGCAGGATGGGATGTCATGTAATTTTTTTATCTGAAGAAAGGAATGCTTTGGGTGTGTTTTGAGCACCCATTTAATTCTTGTACATTCTCATCTGAAACCTCATTGTTGATAATTATATGCAATCCATACATCTATCCATCTTTCACCTGCTTATCCTTACCTGGGTTGTGTGCATTGTGTAAAATTGCACATTCATTTTTATTGACATTAAAATGTTTACATGTATTTTTGTATATCTAATGTTAGACTCACCTCTGGATCTCAGCTGTGAAGGTTACAGTGTGTGTGGTCTTCTCCCTGAGAGTCTTGCTGGCAGCATCACGCAGGCTGTTTTGCAGAACGGATAGATATTTACGATGTGACGAGTCGCATCAAGATCAGTCACTTATACAATGGGCCTGAGACTCTGCTATTGGACAGACTGCCTATAAGTATCCAGGTAACAAGTATTGGGTGTGATGTCATCTCTCACTGCAAATGAATTGATCTGAGACATATACTTTAAAAGGACTGAAAAGGGACAAATTAATTAAGGGCATCAGAAAGCATGCAGGTAGTATACGTGTGTTCTCAGTGAAATTTAAAAATATGAATTTATAGATGATGATAATTTCAACATCGATGGGAAAACATCTGTAGAGGTTAATGATGTGATTCTTAGGGACAGTGTATAAATACTGTATATAAAAAATTTGATTTATATTGGCACAAAGGACATTACAGCAACAAAAGCATCAAATTCATAAAGATATATCATCGGTGCATTAAAACCGTAACCCCTACCAAGCCATTTTAAATTGTATTCACAGATCTTTGTGGGGACCTGAAAAATGCCCCCCACAATGGCACTATATCCTGAAAACTCCCAACATCCTCACAGAACTCCAGGAATTAGTATTACTAGTCTCATGTGACTTGACAAGCATAAGCCTGTTGTTGTTGCTGCCCTCAGAAGGATTGATGCTAATTAATAGGGGGAAGTTTTTAACAAAACACCACTGTGTGAGCCTGTGTGTGATGATTTCCCTCTAGTGCAATTTCTACCTAGTGCTGATTGGAAAGCTGAAGTTGCTGATCTGGTTTATCCTTAATTGGTCACATGACTTAAGTCGCTCTTGATTCCCTCTTGGCGGTCAGTGATAGTCACACTGTTTTTTTTTCTTGCAAGAAAAACCACAACAGTTCGTCAAACAGTTCGTTTAATCGGAATTGAAACTGAATGTTTTATTGAACTGAATGACACCCAAATTGCTTTCTAGATGAAAAAATACAGGAATACATACATAAATATATAATCCATATTTCAGGTAAAAAAAAAAAAAAACAACAACACCCTATTCAGTAAAGCTGCTAATACACAGCTATAACATCACGCCGTGTTATTTTATAAAAGCCAAGCTGAGACTAGTATAGTTAAAATCTGATATGAACAACGTAACTGAGGACCTTATTAGTAATCACATATAATCTGCATTATAAGATATTATTTTTTGACAGTTAATTCGTGTTTATTGACACTTGTATCATTTGTCTTCGTTTGCTTTTAATAAACCACATTGTACTGTAAAGAGAAAAGAGGCTTTCTTCGCTACATTCTAGACTGCTATCTGATCTCAGGCCGGTGATCTTGATTACCGATACCAGCAGGACTCGGAGAGCGCTCTCCGCCTACTCGCTGTGCCGTCGCGTGATCAGGATTACATTCTTAGTTAAAGTGGTTACTATCCGCGCGCAGGTGCTCTGTCATTTCCTGGATCGCTCTGAGATGCTCCGCAAATTTTGCACTTCTAGAATAAAAATGAAATTTCTGTCTCTGTGCTTAGTTGCTTATTTCGCCTGGACTTCAGATGGACTTGTTCGGTAAGAGACTAATAATAAGAAGTAGAACACGTAGCCTGCTTTTATATGTGTGACATATACACTCATCTTTAGAAGTGTTTTAAAAATTGTGGGCTAAATTTTATTATTCATTATAATTTATTTTTTATTCTAATTTTATTTATAATTTTATTTTTGAAATTTGCAATGAATAAATATAGTTATATGACTTTCTATTTCAATAGTCTGTAGAGAAAAAAATGAAAACAGATGTGTTTCTTTTTGGAAAACTTAAATTAACATTAACAGGTGTTTTGGTTGTTATATATTATATATATAATAAATATAATATTTCCACACAGTGTATCTGTTGTATATGTGCTGCTTGTGTCAGTGATGTATGGAAGTGAACGTGCTCACTTACAGCCTTATGACTTGCCTTGGGTTTGTATCTCTCTGGTCTGAATGCTCTCCCCAAGTCAGTCAGTTTCCTCTGAGTGCTCTGGCTCCCTTGCAATCCAATGGTGTGCAGTTAGGTTCATCTGTGTCCCTAAATTGCTCATAATGTGTGTGTATGTGCCCAGCTATGGAGCAGAATCCCATCTAGGATATAACCTTCTCCTTGGTGACTGATTCTGCAAACTGTGCCCATAAATGCCCTGTAGGAAATGCAGTGTCTGAACTATAAGAGTTATCTCTTTGGCACTGTCCAGGATTCCTCTGAGAAAGTTCCGGACCATCCGGCGTACCTTGTCTGATTCAGGGAAGAGTGCAGATGAGCTTCTGGCTGGAAATGGGGCCATGAAATACAACTTGGGATTCCCCTCCAGCATGAAGCCCACTCCTGAAACCCTGAAAAACTACCTTGATGTGAGTATTTACTGCTATGCACCACTTATTATCCCTTTCAGTAAGTATGAAGACCAATTAATAGACATTCTGTTGGTTGTAACTCAACTAGTCCACCTTTCGGTTATATCTCAGCATTCAAATCAAGCTGAAGATTCTCCTTTCCATGTGCCTCACATGAGCAAAAGGATACAGGTTATAAGCTTGTTCCCAGTGAAAATCGTCTTGTAAACATGAATTCCATGACCAGCTGATCTGTAAGCTACTTTACATGGAACATTGATTTCAAGATTTTAGATTCCATCCGGTCAGAGATTAAGCTTGAAGAAACAAGGAATTTGGTGTTCCTCTCCCATATTACCCATTTTTCAAACTCATGTTTACAATAGCTGTGGCTAGTCTCCTATCATTATGAGGAAAAACCGGAATGTGGAAGTTGATCAGACCAGCTTGAAGCTGGTTTATGTGGGCCACAGTCAGTGGTGACATCATCACATGGCAGGCCGCTTGCACAGGCATGCTCTCTATGTTTCTTTGTTTCCTGCACCTCTTGGCTCATGCTCTGGAAACTTTTGTCCCCTCAGGCTCAGTACTATGGTGAGATTGGCCTTGGCACTCCTGCACAAACCTTCACTGTGGTTTTTGACACAGGCTCAGCAAATTTATGGGTTCCGTCTGTGCATTGCTCGCTGTTCGACATTGCCTGTTGTGAGTCTGCGTTTTCACTGCTCTATGTAGAACTACACGCATCTGCATGTGTCATATTCCTCATTTTGTTGAATATTATGCTAATTTAAGTATAAGAATAACTGAATGAATGAATGAATGAATCAATCAATCAGTGGTTGTGGATCACTGTTTCAGTGGATGAGTCTGAGTTTCATCACAGAAATAAGGTTTTCTGAAGCTGGCTTGATCCAGATTTGGTGCATTCACTAATATAAATAACAGACTGATCCAAAATTCCAGATGTCTATGGCAAGAATATATTCATGCTTTTTTGTGTTGCAGATTTCCACCACAAATATGATTCTGCCAAGTCAAGCACATATGTGAAGAATGGAACTGATTTTGCTATCCGTTATGGTTCTGGTGGCCTGTCTGGCTATCTTAGCCAAGACACATGCCAGGTATCTTATAGTTTACGGTGGTACAATGAATGGGTGCATCCAAAATCACAAACTTGTTTGCTATGTAGTAGATAAGACACAATATGCAGCATGAGCAGTATGTCCTAATCTTCAGTATGGATGAGACAGTAGGAGACAGGTATCCAGATGACATACTACATTATGCAAAATTCCTAAGTGTGCAACCAATGGATGCTACACTGTCCGACAAAGGCGTTGGAGCTGCAACCAAAAGAATGAGGCTTGCTTGGTGGTCACTTACAAAACATAGATGTGGGCATTAGTAAGCACTAATAACACAGGAGCACAGGTGAAGGCAAGCAACACACAAAGGATCAAACATCAAGAGAGACTAAACTAACAAAGTTAACAGACCGATACTACAAGTATGGAATAACAGGAAGCAATGACAAGGATCTGCAACAGAAATACACATATACATGATAAACAAAGAAAATACAAAGAAACTTAAGGACTAATCAATCAATCAATTATAATTAAGTATTCTAACCCACAATGGATGGGGAATCTTGGATAACATAACCCCCTGCTCAGTCCATTAAGCCATTCGGCTGCAGGCAGAACAGGAGGAACATAAGGAGCTTACACCAAATGGGATAGCCAGTGACACCTGCTGGCCAAACAAGAAAACTGACGTAAAGAAAGGGGCAGGGTAGTGGCCAGCCTATCCGGACTGTACCTACACTGTATTTATGTGATTTCAGATGCAGCTGATAAGTGCCAACTAACTTTACATACCATTAAAGGCAACCTCAGCATCTGTGAGAATCTTAGTTCGTAACTGAAGACTACTGAATTCCTGATCCACATTGAGTGTCTGGGATAAATTAATTTTTTCATTTGAACTTCCCAGCAAACATACTGGATTCTAGAGTACCCTCTGCCTTTCATCCTCCTCAGATTGGAGACATAATAGTAGAACAGCAGGTGTTCGGAGAGGCCATCAAGCAGCCTGGTATAGTCTTCATCACAGCAAAATTTGACGGCATCTTGGGCATGGCCTACCCCAGCATCTCTGTGGATATGGTTCCCCCTGTTTTTGACAATATTATGCATCAAAAAAAGGTGGAGAAGAATGTCTTCTCCTTCTACCTTAACAGGCAAGTCATTTGTGGATAGTGTCTTAAGTTAGTTTCTACCAATGTTTTTACTGGAGCAGTTACATGTAACATCCTGTTGTTGATGCTTTTATGGTCTTTTTGAAATGAGCTGAATGCCACTTACAACAGGAACCCTGGCACCGTGCCTGGTGGGGAACTGCTGTTGGGAGGGAGTGATCCCAAGTACTACAGCGGAGACTTTCACTACATTAACATCAGTCGGCAAGGCTACTGGCAGGTCCACATGGATGGGTGAGGGTTTACCCTAACTCTAAGCCTAGTTGTAACCCTAAGCCTAGTCCTAACCCTAACTCTAAGCCTAGTTCTAACCCTAACTCTAAACCTAATCCAAACCCTAACCCTAACTCTAAGGCTAATCCAAACCCTAACCCTAACTCTAAGCCTAGTCCTAACCCTTAACCCTGTGACAGTTCAACAATGAGCTGCGGTGTTTTATGCCAACTCTCTGCAATGGTTTGATAGATTGAGCATTGGGGATCAGCTTATACTGTGCAAGTCTGGCTGTGAGGCCATTGTGGATACAGGTACCTCCCTAATCACTGGACCTTCTGCTGAAATCCAGGCCCTGCAGAAAGCCATCGGCGCCACCCCCCTGATACAAGGAGAGGTACACCACTTTTTTTAAACAACAGTAAATTGATTCAGCTGCTGTTCTCTTACTGATTTTTCTTATGGCTTTCAGTACCAAGTTGACTGTAACAAAGTATCCACTCTCCCAAATGTCTCCTTCATCCTGGGTGGAAGATCATACACTCTAACGGGCGAGCAGTACATCCTAAAGGTCAGTATTCCCACTACATGTTTACCTTCTAAATCACTCTAAATTGATTTAATTCTTGTAGTGTGAACTTGACGCTTAAAAAATTCTAAACTGAATATCCACTAGAAGGAGACAGAATTTTGTATTAGGTCAGACATTGGTAGAGCTTCTTTGCCAGAGGATATCATTTATGCACCTACCAATATGTTACCTGTTAAGGTTAGATAATGACTTACGTCATCATGAAAGTTTTTATTCTCACTGATAAATTAAATGAGGCATTTATTTATACTGCGCAACACTGAGCAAAACAAGTAAAGTGGTAGGAACATGTGCGTATTTCCACCCATCCATTCATCCATCCATCTTATAAACACATATCCTGGTTAGGGTCACGGTAGGCCTGCAGCCTGCAGCTGGCAGTAATGAGCACAAGTGTATTGTGCACCCTAGAAAGGAACAGTGTTTTTATTTTCGTTGTTTGTTTATGTAGTCACTATATTACCCGACATAGAAGAAACATTAAACAGACACTGTTTATTACGTTGACGTATTTCCCTGTGTAGGAGAGCCAAGCTGGTGTGACCATCTGTTTAAGTGGGTTTATGGGGCTGGACATCCCTGCACCATCTATGCCCCTTTGGATTCTGGGAGATGTATTCATTGGCCAGTATTACACTGAGTTTGACCGTGAGAAAAACCGGGTGGGCTTTGCTAAGTCTGTGTGAGTGAATTACAGAGGCTGGCAGCCGGTTTAAACCTTTCAAAAGAAAGTTTCCTTGAAACTAGGGGAAAAAAACATGACAATTTTGTGTGGCTTTGATTCTTTTAAAAGCATGCAATTCATTTATGAGGACTTTACATTGCAATGCATTTGAAATGTAAACTGTAATCAGAGCAGAATTAATAATAAATTGAAAACTATTTTAAGGAACTTATATTCATAACTAATTTTCAGAGATTGTCTTCAAGTGAAACATATTTATAATCACTAAAAAAATTAAACATCTTATTTTTTTTTAGAAAAATGTAGTTGTCTTTCACTGTCAAGAATTGACTGGATTTAATAAAGCTTTCAGTGTGTTCATACACTGTTTCTTTTTTTCCTGTGTGATTTAACATTTTGTTTCACTTTGCTATATGTCTCCAGTGGTCGACTTAGGCCACCTATTAAATGAAATTTAACCCACTAGTACAGGGTTATTCAAATCACGGTCCTTGAGGTCCGGGCACTGCTGGTTTTCCAGCTTTCCTTTACCTGTCAGTCAGGTGTGAAGCCTCTGACCAATCAGAATCAGTAAATTTTAAAGTAACTCCCTGGGAGAACTGAAAACAAGGCCTGGATTTGGAATCAAGGTCCAGATAAGAATCCCTGCACTAGTATAATGGTAGTAGAATGTATGTCCTAGTGGAATGCATGGTGAAGTAGTAAGTCTAATTTTCTTCACTGGAAGGACACCCATCAAAGACACTTGGTCTCCATCACAAGGTCACTTCATAAGATTTCTCACTTGGGAGGGGACCACTGAGGGCACTTCATGAGATTTTTCCACCAGAAAGGCACCTATCTTATTTGGTACTGCATCACATTTTCTCTCAAAACAGTTCAATTCGATTCAGTTTAATTCGAATCAATTTCACAACATTTCATTGTCTCAAAGTGCTTTACATTATCCCTGCCCAAAGCCCCCAGTGAGCAAGCTAGACGCGACAGTACTGCAGTGTAGGGGCATCCATTAGGACAATTCCCCACATTCTCACACATGGACAGACATTGGATACAGCACTGCACTAAATTCTATCTCTTGGAGAGACACATATTTGGACACTTCTTCATGTTTTCCTGCTACTTAGGAGTACTCTTTATAGCATTGCATTGCTTTTTCTCTTTTGGAAAGGGCATCCTTTGAGACATTTAATTATGTAGGGGTGGCATAGAGGGCATATCATAAGGACAACCTTATTGTGAGGCTACACCATTAGCCGTGAACACCATTTTAAGGGAACTTTTTGTAAGGGCACTGCATCACAGTATTTATATGTATGATATATGTATGTTTTTTTTACACGATTTATTAGAATTATATTTCACTTTGTAGTCAAATGCATTTGTTGCCATTTTCGTGTTCTGAGCCTGTTTAAAGGCAATTTGAAGAGAATTTTAAGTAAAAATGCAGCATTAAGAAATAGTGACAAATTATATAGTAATAATTATGGATTTCATTTGATATGAAAAAATCCTGATAAAATATTTTACCATATCACCCAGCTCTAGGGTGATATCAAAATTACTTTACAGGCAAGTGTTTTGTCTGCAATTTACAAAACACTTTGTAAATTTACAAACAAGAGGAGGCCATTTGGCCCATCAAGCTCATTTGGGGAGAACTTAACTAATAGCTCAGAGTTGTTAAAATCGCATCTACCTCTGATTTAAAGGAACCCAGGGCTTTAGCTTCCACTACACTAGCCGGAAGACTATTCCATACTCTAACTACACACTGTGTAAAGAAGTGCTTCCTCAAATTCATTTTAAAATGTTCCCCCGCTAATTTCCACTTATGGCCATGAATTCTAGTATTTAAAATGATATTGAAGTAGCCATTTGGGATAACAGCATCCAAACCTGTTAGAATCTTATATACCTGGATCATGTCCCTCCTTAGTCTCCTTTGCTCAAGGCTAAACAGATTCAGCTCAGCTATCCTCTCCTCATAAGACATTCCTCTAAGACCAGGAATCATTGTCATAGCCCTACATTGCATCCTTTCCAAGGTAGCAATGTCCTTTTTAAGGTATGGTGACCAAACTTGCACACAATATTCTAGGTGAGGTCTTACCTAGGAATTATATAATCGTAGCATCACCTCCCTTGACTTAAACTCCACATACCTAGAGTTGTAACCCAACATCCTATTGGCCTTTATTATTGCTTCCACACACTGGCGAGAGTGGGACATGGAAGCATCAACATACACATCAATGTCTTTCTCATAATCTTTATTACAGTGGAACCCATAAAATATTTGTACTTTATATTTCTGCCCCCGGCATGGATAACCTTAGATCTTTCATCTGCTGCTAGATCAGTATCTGCTACACCACCCACCTTGGTGTTGTCTGCAAACTTAGCCAGTTTATGCATTGGTGTCAATATTAATGTAAATTAGGAACAACAATGGTCCTAAAATTGAACCCTGTGGTACCCCACTATGAACACAGGCCCACTGCTACCCACTGCTTCCTGTCTGGTAACAATCCAAGCTGCCATAGTTCCTAAAATCCCTGCAGCTTTGAGCTTAAGCAAGAGCCGTTTGTGGGGGACAACATCAAAGGCCTTCAAATCTAAGTAGATCACATCGTAGGCCATTTTGTGATCAAAAAAGAAAATACTTGTATGCATCTAAACTTTTATAAGCATTTTTTATTTTTATAAACTTTTATAATTTACAATAATTACCGGTACTACAGCATTCAATAGACTTTACATTGAAATAAACTTTATTGAAAACATAACGACTAATACACTATGAAGCCAGTAAAGAAAGCACAACCAAAGCTCGTACAGAGCGGAACTCTTGAATCAGTGTTCATACCATTGATTGAAAATTCACAATGAAAATGTGAAGTTGAGAATCTGCACTGTGTTTTGATGAACAACGTTAGCTGATTAAACCATAGCAACATGATGGCAAAATTACACATTCTTCAATAGCTTATTTACAAATATATTTCAAAAAACTTATTGCTAGGATCTTTATACTAATTGTTAATAATGCCCTTAAAAATTTTGAAAGGCTACATTATATGCAGGGAGTATAGTAATTCTGAAGTTAATTAACAGAATCACACAGTGCAGATAATGTAAAATAATCAAATCTTTTTAGTGTCTTTACATGGAAGTCTCTGATCCCATAGCATCCTCAGTTGTTTCTTTCCTTCTGGGCTCACTGAACATCGCCAGCGTTACAAGTCAGCCGGCCACTGGTAGCCAGCGGGGCAGGTGTACTGGCTTAAAAGCTCCTTCACTCTGTCTGTGTCCCCTCCCATTCCGCTGTGGGGAGAGAATCAGTACAGATGGTCAGGGAAACATATGATTGCTTCTGTTGATTTATACACAGAAACATCAGTCTAATTATAATGAATCCCTTTTCCACCATATATCACGTCATTTCAGCATATCCTACTGCTCAGAGAGGCCACAGTTGGACGGCAGTTTACTCTCCTGTACTACAGCATTTAGTGGAGCTTTCTGTTACTTCTGTGCTTGACATATATTTTATTTTTTAGTTGACAATAATTATTTCCAAATGTTTAAATAAATATTGATGTTATTTAAATAAATGTACATATTTGAGGCATTTGTTTAGTCTTCGATTTATGGTTTTGGAACTCAGATAAATGGTTTACAGTTGAACTTGTGTTTTCTGAACTTGGACTCGGGTACCGAAGTCTGGTCATGGAATCTGTCTCTTCTCTCCCCCTTGGTAGAAATGATCTTCACTCAGATTCAATTTGTTTAAGATATGGTCTTGACATGGACTTGACTAAAGTGGACTGGAGCACAGCATGGCTATCCAGCACTGGTAACATACCTAAGGGTACCTTGGTTCCTGAGATCTCTGATAAAGGACTCAGTCTCATCTCAGACAGAAGGTATTTCTTTGATAAGGGAGATCTACCTTTTTCTAACGCTCTGCATTCGGTGCAGGAAGGAACAGATGGTGCTGATCTTGGCTTTAGATTTCAGGTACTCCCCATATCTGTTGGAGAATTCAATGTCTCCCAGTTGCCTGGTCTGCAGTCCTGAGTGTCTAGATAGCCTGGAACAGCAACAGCAGGGACGGCTACATAACATTCAAGATATTTTTGAATTGAATCAACCACTAGCACACCATGTTTGGCTGATCAATAATTTTACTATGGTAATTAAATTAATCAATTATATGAGTTCATGGCGAGATGTAATGAATAGAGAGATCGACTGGGGTGCTCTTGAAGAGAGGTTTGGACAGCAGTGTTCTTTTACCCATCCAATATCATATCAGTAACTTTTTGGAGAACAGAAAAAGTTGTGTTACTGTCCATTTAACTATGTTGCAATGTTAAATTGTGTTCATTTTTTCTGAACTTACAAGCCAGTTAGCTTTAATTTTAGTTATCTTTGACTCCCTACTTAGAATATACAGTAATGCATATTGAAAAACATCATGCATTGTAACATCTTAAATAAGAGAAACCTTAAACACATAATTAATGGTGTACCTTGCAGTGTCCTTCAGAAGAACATCCACATCGTCCCCCACAAGAGGAGAGCTGAGCTGGTCAGCATAGCTTCTGGCGATCCCTCTTACATCCTCCTCACTGAGGTGGGGATATTGCAAAAGTAGGTAACCAGTAGCAATAAGTGGACCGGTAGCATCGTTAAAAAATGGCAAAAAATACAATGGACTTACAGGGAGAAGGCAGCAGAACAAGGATTTATGGATTTGAAGCAAGTGCTTATTAAGATGAAGACCAGAAGGACAAAGAGGATCAAGTTAAATAATAGGATGCCGTGTGAAAATAAATGGAGTAAAGCCATATGAGAAATAACACCAAGCTCCATTTATTTGGTAACAACCATCCAGATGAATAGAGTCAAAGAAAGGTTGAAAGATAAGGAAAGGAATGGCAATGATAAGGATTTTATATGTTTTTTTCCTGTAACACAAAAAGAATACCTACAGAATGACTCAAAGGAATAAATGAAAAGGGTGAATGTTTCATTGTAGATTCTGGATAAATCGGTTGGCATAATGGTTTGGTGGGTGGAATTTCTGCTTTATGTGCCCAGGGAGACCCCACTCTGTCTGTGTGTTGGTTTAAAGAAAATAAAGTTAACTGATGTGTCTCAGTTTCTTATAGTGTGTGTGTGTGTGTGTGTGTGCCCTTGCAGCTTGAGATAGGCTCCTATGAGTCTGTTTTGGGAAAGCAATTCTAAGATGGATTGGTGGATATAGGATCAATATAAAACTAGATTGTTAAAACATGAAATAATAATTCATCTGAAACAATGAAATATTCAGAAGAAAACATATAAGGTATACAAGACCAGATATAGATTTTCAAAGAATAAAGTTAACTGGGTCTTCCCTACGGTAAAGAGAGGACAGAGAGAGAGAGAACGTTTTAAATAGCCAAATCAGAGCAACCACTGCATATGTAAGTTTTTTTAATGCAGGAGATATACCCACCTCTCCAGGACAGGAAGTGCGGTTGAGTAGTGAACAAAAATAGTTGTGAAGAGCAGCCAGTGGCCTAGATTAATGAGCTGGACCATGGTGAAGGTCTGGAAGAGAAAGTGTCTTAGCGCTGAAAGGTTATACCACCAGACAGGAGCACATGGCGTACCTTTCAGTTCCAGTACTTTTTTGGGTTTGATTATATTTTTTAGCTGCTCTGTCTCACAGAAATATGGGCATTTTATCAAAACAAGATTTAAGGTTCAATTCTACTCACCTTGGACAGGAGATGATAGTGGCAAAAGAGACTCCAGAATAGTTTTGCAACCCCTTGCCTGAAGTCAACCTTTAAATATCTTGTCTTTATTGACCTCCTGAGACTCTCATCCCTGAATAGTGCCTGAATCCCCCCCCCCACACACACACACACACACCCTGACAGATGGGTTTACAGCCAGGCTTATTTGAACTTGTCATTATGTCTATTTGGGAATGTTTTTTCTGACTGGTGTGTATGTCATTCTTGTGTACTTTCTTTCCATGACCCAACCAATGGACACTTCCTCAACAGACATTAATTGCCACTGATTGTGCGTTTTATTGTCATTATCATGGTTTTATTGTTGAGCATGCCCACGTAAAAAGGAATTAGTTTAAAAATCGATACAAAGGAACTGATATGTAGACATTTCCATCCATGAACATTTGCGTCCATGAAGAAAAGACAGATGTATATGAAGCATAGAGTATTACATTTTTAAACAGTAAATGAAAGCTTTACTTGAACCTGTCATCTATATTGCACTATAATGGTCGGTATAAGAATTAGCATTACAGCATCATCCATTGACAGTCATAATTCATTAAGGTGTTGATCATAATACTTTATAAGCTCCAATGAAGCTGTCATCTAACATTACACTATAGATAACTTTATAATGCCTTATAATGGTTGGTGTAAGAATTAAGGATCCTTTGTATGGTATTATGAAGGCATCTATAGTGTGTTATACTTTGTAAGGTACTGAGATCAGTATTGAAAAAAATTATATTCACAATGTTTTATCCCATATGTGCTGGTTTTATGTCAACTTTGTATTTTGGATACGTGTTGTTTTTACAATGTGGTGTTATTACGTTACAAAAGCATGCATTAATCAACCACATCCATCATGAAGAGAAGCTGAATGAGGATAGAAGGATGAATGAAACGATTAAATATAAATACAAACTACAAATATGTTTTTTAATAAGTGATCATGTTTTGTAGTGTCATGAGTTCTAATGGGTTTATGGCCCATCAAGTATAAGTGTGATATAAAGGCAGGAACAGCAGTTCAAAGACTTAATCATATAATTATACTGCCTGGAATTGCTAAATAATAAATAAATTTATAAAATATTATTTAATCACTTGCAGCATGATCTAAGTATACAGTGATGACACACATATCTCCTATGAATACAGGAGTAGCAGGTTCCTTTGAAAGGCAGCATTTTAATCATTTAGCCCATTCAATTTAACATTCTTTGCTCCTCCAGAAAATGTATTAAAACTCTTGTGGACGATTTTTCCATATTAATATTTCAGGAGGATGCTCAGCAAAGGCCTATTCCTCAAATGCTGATATTCCATCCCGCTA
>JABFEA020000010.1:24893159-24925529 GCA_019775915.2 Cyphomyrus plagiostoma | reverse complement strand
CACATGCACACCTACGGGCAATTTGGCAACTCCAATCAGCCTCAGCATGTTTTTGGACTGTGGGGGGAAACCAGAGTCACCCTCTTTCAATTCTAAAGTTTTACATATCAGAACATAATAAAGAATCATCTGGTCCCTAGCAGGTCTTAAAATGAGATAAATGCAACCTCAAATAAAGAGCAACATATGACATATGTTATAACATATTTATTTAACAAAAATCCAAAAATGGGTAGGGTGTGAAAAACTGAGTACACTCTTACTGCTTCCATAGGGATTGAGTGGGTAAGTAGCAGCCAGGTGCTGCTAATTACTTGATTATTTGATCATCAGCAAGTGTGACCAACTGTATAAAAGCAGAAGTTTTGGCAGTTTGCTGGTCTGGAGCAGTTGGGGGTGCTGTCTCTTCTCTCTAAAAAGTACATGGAAGGATAGCTTAGGTTTGTAAAGTTGCATCTGAACACACCAAAAGACAACAAATAATGTTCTTTGGAGGGACAAGACCAAAGTTGAGATGTTTGGCTATAATGTACAGCACCACAATTGGCGAAAACACCTCATACAAACTATCAAGTGCGGTGGTGGAGATGATTTGGGCTTGTTCTACAGCCACGGGTCCTGGGCACCTTGTAGTCATTGAGTCAACTATAAACTCTTCTGTATATCAAAATATTATAGAGTGAAATGTGAGGCCACCTGTCTGATAGCTAAATCTTGGCCAAAATTGGTTCATGCGAGAGGACAATGGTCCCAAGCACACCAGCAAATCTACAATAGAATGGCAGAAAAAGAAAAGAATCAAGGTATTGCAGTGGCCCAGTCAAAGTGCAGACCTGATCAAAATGCTGTTCTGGGACCTTAAGAGAGCTGTGTATAAATGGATGTCCACAATGCTCAATGAACTGAATCAACGCCGTAAGGAAGAGTGGCCAAAAATTCCTCGGCAATGATAGGCATAGGATATAAGGCTGGGGCTAACCATGGATGGAATGCCAGTACATCACAGGGCACCAGTTAGTATTTGGACTGGGTGTGGAAACCCGTATGACATTGGGAGAACATGCAAACCTGCAGCTAAAGATCAGAGGCAGGATGCCCCCATAGGTGTGAGGCAGCAGTGCTGCTCTATGAACCTCCATGCTGCCCTTTCACTGCACTCATCATTATGCATCATTCCCACTGTCATGCTTCTGGTGATGAGGACACGAGTGTTCCTGTCAGCACTTTTCTGTAACCTCAGCAAGGCCAAATCAGCTGCTTTTAAAGCATAAACATTTTAAAACTTCATATATCAGTTTCAATAAAGGAGCCAGAACTGGCTGAAGTATCCGCTATTCTGTATCTCAGTCTGTCAAGTGGGTATTTATAGATACCCCATTAAAAGTTCTAAATTATTCACTAAGGTATGGCCATTGTAAGAGAAGGTTATACATCTACTCTACATTCATCTATGTTTGTGGTCAATTTCATGTGTTTCGTTTTCCATCTGTATGTGTCAAGAGATTAGAAACACTGTAAGATACAATTCACAATCATTAAATTGTTTGGATTAATACTCTACATAACTAGGTTGCCATGTAACTAAGAGTAGCTGAGCAGAGCAGTGTTATCAAATACTTCTATCATAGCTCCTAATTCGTGCTGAACTCAAGCTTCTTCTGGAACCTTCTAGTCACCGGTCTTTCCCTCTCTGGTTTTAGGTGTATTCCTCTTCTGTTGGACTCCATTTTTTGTGGTCCACACCATGCGTGTCCTCTGTGAGTCCTGTTACATCTCGCCCTATCTGATGAGCACCGTCACCTGGTTGGGCTACGTCAATAGTGCCCTCAACCCTATCATCTACACTGTGTTCAACACCGAGTTCAGAAATTTATTCCACAGATTTCTGCACAGTTGTTGCTAGCCTCTGTATCGAAATCATCTTGCATGACAAAATGGCATTAACCACGGTTGCTTATGGATACATGCATATCCATCATGTCAGTAATCTTTATTAATTTAGTTAATCTGTGTATTTTCTTTTTCAGTTTAATCTAGGTGATTTAGCTGCAAAAGACAAATGTCTGACTACTTTTAGCAGCTACCTGCCTGTGGAATTTCTTCCTGTTTTTTCTTCTGAAAAAGACAGAGTTTAAAATGTATTATCAGCACTGCTGGAAATTTAAAGACCGCAAAGGTAATTAATCATGATGTATTATTATGTCTTTCTAGATCTCTTTGCAGATAGTCTGGCTTGCAGGCCTGACAAAAACCAGAAACAAGAAAATCTTAACATTTAGGAGTTTGTATGTCAGTTAAAGTCTCCTAAATCTTGGATGTGCACCACTGCAGTCTGGTCAGTTTCCTTTCAAAAAATGATCGTCAAATCAGAATGATCCCTGGCATTTGTTAGCTTAGTGAAAAGAAAAAGGTTGTATAGAATTCAGCCAACTCCTGCTTAAGGACCAGAGTGTAAATAATCAATTAACCATGTTTGTTGTGTAGATAATTTTTTTATGTGTAAGGAATCAGATATTGGCTTAGACTTAGAGCATCTTATGCTGATACAAGACCTACACAAGAAAACATCAACCAACCAGCCCATACACTAAATGTCCTGTTAGTCTTGTTCAGATTAATATACTGTATTTTACCATTATAATGGCAGTAATCTGATTAACGGCATTGCTAGAGAACTGATCCCAGCAAATTGCTAATACTGCATTCCTGGGTGAGTGAATATAACTTTGCAGTGATGTTGCTTCCTTTATTAGATCTGCAAATAATGCACATGTACTGTTTTTGTCTGCACAGATGTTATTGGAAATTGGTATATTTTATACTTTGCTTTTATACTTTACTGCAAGAAATGTGTAGGGAACTTTGAGGAGTACTTGACAGTTGGAAATAATACTACAAGACAAAATGAAAAGGGAATGATTCTGTCCTGATGCTGGTACCAAAGTGAGCACCAGTGAGGTCTCACAAGTAGTAGCCTTTAAAAACCTTCTTGGATGCACAAACTGTTACAAAATCTATAAGCAATCTGTGATCATTTATTGTACCATTTAGAGCGTTGTGTAATATGACAAACATGAAATGTTACAAAAAGTAAGGAGGGAGGAAAAATAAATTCGTAAATATTTAAAGTGCTAGTTCCATGTGTTCTTTTGAAATCCATAATTTAAAGAGGCCTGAAGTCTGTCTCGGGCAGCACAGGACACAAAGCTGGGGTACATCCTGAAAGAGATGCCAGTCCGTTACAGGGCACATGCATGCAAACACACACGCAAACACACACGCACACATATGCACAAACACACACGCACGCACACGCAGATGTGCGCACACACACACAGGTTTGTGATTATATCTTTGTGGGGACTCTCCATTCATTTCTTTTGGGAAAACTCTAACCAGCCATAACTTTAACTATAAGGAACCAAATAAAAGACTTTTGGCCATTTTCCATATTTTTAATTGCTTTCACAGAGTTTTATAAAATTATTTTAAAATTATATTAATGTATATTAAATTAGTAAAAAATAGTCCATTGGGGACTGAAAAAATGTCCCCATAACGTTAAAATTACAGGTTATTATCACATTTGGTCCCCACAATGCAATATATACATGCCCCACCCCCACCCAACACATACACAATGGACAATTTAGGGATGGCATATATGCTGAAAGCAGGTATTTGGACTGTGCGAGGAGACCCGAGTACCTGCTTACCAGGACATGGAAATTCCAAAAACAGCAGATGGAGATGTGAGGCGGTAATACTACTCTATGAGGTACCCTGACAATGAGCAAATTTTCAAATATCCTTTGATGGAAGAGTAATCAAAATGAGGGGGTTAAAATATTGATTCTCCTGTCAGACCTCACTATTTTACATTACAGGTATGAGCAATTGCATTGTGGGGATTTACATGTTGTGAAATACAGAAGTACTGTATCTACATCAAAGAAAGTCTGACTCATCTATTAACTTAAGTTGAAAAGGTCTGGCCTCATGTACCTTAGAGAATATGCAGGATAAAACCCTACTTTAACATGTGTTCTGTTGGAAAGCCAGCAATAATTAATAGGAGTTTATTCTGATGTCATTAAAGTGCCCTTTAATGTAAATTTAGTGAGATCATAATGTGAATCTCACTGGACTTTCTGACACTTAAATTATCGTAAGGAAGGTTGTCAGTGATATTATATAGTGTATGAGTTTAGAAAATCATCAGCCTTATACTTCTTCAGTTAGAATATCATCAGGCTAAAATCTCTACAGTTATTACCTGGCCAAACCAAGATGATTAAACATTTGTAAATCACTCATTGCTAAACTGCCTTTGATGGCAATAAGCTGCCCTGCCAATTGCTCATATCCTCCAAGTAACTCCACAGCTGAAGAGCCACATCTAAAAATGCATTATTTCCTGATCAGATTAGACTGCCTGTCATTTCCTCTTGAATTTTCCCCATCAAAGTACCATGATAGCAATTGGACATTCACTTCATTTACTCTCACCACAAGGATGACACACGTGAGTCATGTGTGCATAGATACCAGTGGTACCAGAAAAGAACATGGATAGAATAACTAAGCAATGATTTTTGGAGCTGCTCTTAAGTGGTGTAGTTCTATGTGATTTAATTCATTCATTTTCCCTGCCTCTTATCTAGTACAGATCAGGCTCTAACAGAACCTGACCAGTGACCAGATAAATGTCAATTTAGGATACAACTATTAGAATATGGACAAGGACAACATGTGGCGTAACAACACACCAGCTTAATTATTACACAAGCCCTGTAATGGCACATTCCGGAAGTATATTAGAATGCTGTGAAGATGTGGAGGTCAACAGGGAACAGAAAAGCCCTTATGGCAGGGTAAGAATGCAAAGACGCCACTACAATATGAATCAGGCTCTAAACAGCATCTGTTCAGCCATCAGCCACTAGGAGCTCCAGGCATTAAATAATCATAAGCACATCATTATTATACTCTATTTACAGATGATGGAAGGCCTAAACTGTAGCTTTTTCTCCATAACAATATCTACTCTCACTCAAGTCTCTTGAGGGAAAAAAAAAAAAAGCTTTCATGACATCACCTTAAATCTAACAGCATGTGACTTTGTATGTCTTTGACTTTGGATGACAGAAGACAGCGGCTGAAGGAGCTCCTCATTGCAGAGTGTGGTACAGTTCCTCCAGTAGATGGTAAGGCTGTGACAGTACCTACTCACTGGGTTAAACCAGGTGGGGGTATAGACTTCTACGGTATTGGGCCAGACACTGATGAGTCCTACACTGAAGAACAAGAAGTCATAGACTATTTGCGATGTGGGGGATATGAGCTTCATACTCTTAACTAGTTCCCAAACATCAAAAATGTTTTCTTGAAGTACAACACCCCAACACCATCTAGTGCACCTGTAGAGCGCCTCTTTAGTTTAGGTGGGATAGTTCTCACACCAAGGAGAAATAGGTTGTCTGACCGGAGATTTGAGATGCTTCTTTTGATGCGATACAACCACTGTTTTTCATCCTCCAATCCCATTGACCCAGAAAATTAAGGAGGCAAGTTCAAAATGCTTTACGAAGCACAAGTTATTTTAGCTGTGTTGGAAGGTTCATGTTGGAAATTCTTGACATTCTCTCTAAAATTTTCTAGTGCTGCCTGAATTTTTTTTTTTGTTATAATATACGATTTACTATGCAGTAGCATTGTTTACACATTCTAACTGGAAGAAAGAAATTCAGGACTTTTTATCGTGACTTTGCAAAAACAGTGCAAAAGAGTTGTATTTATTTGATTTAAAACAAAGGTGCATTTTATTTTTTTATTAAATATTCAACTTAGAAATTTGATTGCTTGTTTTGGCCTTGTTCAAGATGCCAATAAAGTGTTAACTAGAACCCTGTTGTTGTTTAAGAACTGAATTGCTGGTGGTATGAAGTGGATTTAAGTATTGTAGAAATACATGGCCGTCACAAAAAGTAACAAAGTTACTTTTATGGGAGTAATCATAAATCAGTAATTGGATTACTTTTGAATTGAGTAATTAGTAATCGGATTACTTTCCCAGAGTAACTTGCCCATCACTGGTCAGTGTTAGCATTCGCTTCAAACTTGACTTTGCTCAATGCAGTGATCCATTTTCAGGATTTTTCCAGGTTGCCCATTGGGCAGCCTGCTGGGTAATCCAAGGTTCCTTGCTCAGAAATGACATTGCCCTGAAGAAATGGCTACAAATTCTTCAGAACTGATTTTGAAATCATTCGAGGTAACACCAGTTTGTGCAGGGGTAGTATAATGCTCATCTAATTGTGCTTTTTTTAATAATTGCAGTATTATTATTACTGTTGTATTTTAAACGTGATTCTATTGTATTTTATTTAAATGAGCTCTTCTGCCTTTGTAAAGCATTTTGCATCTGAATTGTGCCATATAAATACACTTACCTCGCTACTGTAGATGCCACCTATTTTAAAACAATCCGTGCGTTTTATTGGCTATATATACCGTTGACATAGTTTGACACAGCATGCAAAATGACCGCACCTTCGTGGGTCTTGATTGGAAATAACAAAAAAGCCAAAATAACTAACATTTTTCATGTAACAGATTTGTGTAATATATACCGTATGAGAAATGAGAAAAATATGACAATGCATGCTTTAAAGCATACTGCACAAAACAAAAAATAATTTCAGTGTAAAAGTGGGCCCACACTGTCGAAATACATGTTGTTCGAGGATCAACTATATTTTTTAAGCATGGACATTACAATGCCATGCATTAACATGCAATTATGCATAGAGACCAGATTCACCGTGTTTATTGTCTGTAGCGAAATGGTAATTGACAGAGTTCAATATGGCTAATTTTGGCCAAATTATAGAAAGAGTTGCCACCAGTCCCGTATAACACAGGACAGAGCATTCCAATAAGGGAAGATCCCGTGTTATTAGGGACGGATGGCAGCCTTAATAATAAAAGCAAGAAATAGTACTAAATGAAGAACTGTTTGGCAGCCAAAAGACCTGGCTCTTATTGGCACATGATTGGGTCACTTAAAAAAGCCGCAATTCCCATCTGTACCGCACAAGCTGATACCGACACAAATGGATTATCGGAAATACTACATTACGGTTGCGCATAAAACAGGTGATAGGTACTTATCTAGCTCTGATTTAAAGGAACCCAAGGATTCAGCTTGCACTACGTTATCAGGAAGACTATTCCATACTCTGACTACACGCTGCGTAAAGAAGTGCTTCCTTAAATCCAGTTTGAAATGTCCTACTGCTAATTTCCACCTATGGCCACGAGTTCTTGTATTAGAACTAATGCTGAAGTAACTTACTTAAGACATCTGACATGCTGATTCTGAGGGTGTTCACTCTAATGCCATTCTGTTACGCCCAGCCAACATACACGTGAATGTACTTACGCGTATTCAGTGGCGAGGTAGACAAAGCATGTAGGGTTACCCGTACAGATTTTATGTTTTATTCCACAGTTATTGGTCAAGTGCTCATATACTTACAGGTAGAAGAAAAATCCGTACTTTTTAGCAAAAACGGAACAAAGGTACAAACCCTTCAAATAGTCTGTAAATCCAAAAGTTGTAATAAATTAGGCTCTAGGCTACTCACAATGATTGTATTTTAATCCTAAAGTGAACCAAAACTCCACCATCAGCTAAAATTAACCCAGGATGAAAGCACACAGATGGTGGTTTTATATTTTAATACAACAAACTGTCTTACTGTACCATTAGTAGTGAACATGGATCTCACAAGAAAGTTATGAAAATGAATAAGCTGGTTTGGCATGACTGACAGTTAAATGAAAGAATCAAAATTTAACAAAAAAAAAGAACACAGCATGGAAAATTGATGCTAAACATAATGCTTTCCACTTCCCACATTTTTCCATAACCTTAATGGCCACAATCAAATAAATAGTTATAAGGCATTTTGCAAAAGGAGGAGGAGTGAAAAGTGAAATATATTACTCTCCAGCAACTAAGGACAAGAACAGAGACAGAGCACAAGCCTGCCTCGTATCCCTCCTTCATGCTACATGACCTTTGAATTTTGAAGCACAGACAATTCCAACATCTGTAGTTTGTAGGAAATAAATGAAAACAAATTGGTCCTACATAACAAATATCAGAAACTTCCTGAAGATTCAGGTATATATTTAAATAGGTGAAATCCCTAAATTCTGAAATGCAATATGATTTAAAATGTTCATATATACAATGTCTGGGACTTATAAAAATATAGATCTATTACAATAATCTATACACAATCATGTTATTCATTCCCACATTAAACACCCTAAAGTGATCTGCACTAGCCTCTATCCTCCCTGTTCTCTCCTGTTGACTGCATATTAAAATTTCACAACCAGGTTTTGATGAACAAGCACCCCTCTGGACTGCTGGTGATTTAACATGCATTCCACTGGCAAGATGCTTCAATAAGCACAATTAAAGGGGGCACTTCACACCAGTTGGACTCAGCCCTTTCCTACTATGCAAGTCAGAGTTCAGCAGCCTGAGAAGAAACCAAGTCCTTCTCAGCGTTCAGCATGAATTTCTCTGAACTCAGGAAAAAAAACTGAAATCCTCAGTCGACTAAACTCTTCTTATTCCCACTGGGCATTGTTCCTGAGGGTCGAATGCAATTTCCCAGTCATAAAAAGAACTGTAATGAAAGACAAGTATCCACCAAGAAGGGCACTTCTCATATAATCTAGAAATTAAATAGCCCTGTGTATGCAATGGAATAAAGCACAGTTCTTTCCTGTTTTCTTTTGTTTAAGACTGGGCCCTCGTGACCAAGTAGTAAAGCAGGAAGAAGATCAGCACCAGTCCCACAGAAACATAACAGAGGATCTTGCGGTTGTCCCTGCCAGATCGAACCATAGTGGAGAACCTCTTCACACTTCCTGTCAGGAGCCCTGTAGCACTCAGGAAGTTGGAGTCCTTTCAAGAAAAAGGAAGGAAGGCCAACTCAAATTGATTAGTGTAGAACCCAATTGCTATCAGAGTGGTCACCATTACTGAATTAATAAAAAGCATGGATTATAACTTTCCTTCTCGATCATTCAGAAATATGGTGGAAGGAAGACAAATGAAAATAAAGAGCAAAAACCATCAGTTGTGTGGAAGCACTTCACATTAAATGTGAGTGAATGTGCAGTTATCAGTCTTTTTTGTGACCATTCCTCTTCACTCATTTTTGCTTAATTTCTCACAAACGGGCAAAACGGTCTATGAGTGATTCAAACAGCAAAGACGATAATGATTAGGATTGTCCTGGAGAGCTCATGCAAAAGTGCTCCACTTTAGACCTTTTTTAAAACATACTAGATCATGTTGAAAAAAGGTTTGCAATTTTAATGATGGTTGTTTCCTATGACTGACCCAAAATGTTTTAGTGAAATTTATTCATGGTTAGAACCCAGCAGACTATCATGGTCCTTGCGATGTGATATCAACATGGCATTTCATGCGCATGCAGTTAACAATGCACACAGTGCAAGCCTAGTACCAAGGGTGGTACATCGTGTGTGTGGAGCTATGGCATGTCCCCACCCACGTGAGCCTGGCTTTTTGGTGGATTCTCCAGCTTCCTTCCACTGTCCAGAAACATGAAATATAATGAACTGTAGTGCCTAAACTGACCATGTGTGACCCTGTAATGGTTTGTTGGTTCCTGCTTCATGCCAAATGCAATATATTATGTATATTATGTTATACTATATTATACTGAAACGATTACTTGATGAATCGTCAGATGAATCGATTGATTATTGGATTATTGATATAATCAACAGTGAAAGCCTTAATTGTAATCAAACAGAACTCACAAATCAATCATACAATAAATGCTAATTGGAAAATATACCATTGATATTGATATTGGTTTAACTTACCATGCCATCCAAATATGAATTCTGCTCTTCCGCTTCTTTGTCAATATCATATGCTAGCTAAATGAGAAAAAGAAAGGAAACACAGACACAGACACACACACACACACACACACACACACACACACACACACACACATATATAAAGATTTTAGGTGACAGCACCGGGACAAGTTATACATTCAAAATATCAGTTCAACAGTACAGGTTATGGGACTGTTATTATTAAAGATAAACTCGGAAGTATCTAAAATTAAATGTGTCGTACGGATTTCAGTCTGGAGACTTTTGAAGACAGGTTCTCCGCCAAAATCTTATTTTCTGCGTCCAGCATATCATCCACGGCGCCATGACCTGGTAAACGTACCGGAGAGATTACTGGATTATCCTGACTTTCCAAGATGACAACCGTCACATCAACATAAGAGAGGTTATTTTCATGCATTTATCAATAATTTATCAAACACCCATTAACGACGACACAAGACTAGCGCGGCAGCGCCGCTTTTCTAAAATACATCTTAACCGTGAATCCGCACAGTAAAATACACGAATTACCAACAGACATCGAGGACACATTCACATATATTAAGAAAACTAGCTAACTATCCCGATGTCTACTTTTTACCAAGCAAGCTAATACAACAACGAGAACAACTTGCGAACACCTCAACACAATCCACATTCATATAAACATGTATTCTGTAATGATATTGTGTTTGACATTTAAAAACATACGGGTAAAAGTAACAGACATTATAAAGTGGACTACGTGGCGCTAAATACCTCTATTCCAGTCAGCCATGTTTTTGTTGACGTGCAGTTTTTTCCTCCTTCGTTTATACTGCAACACATAAACCCAAACGCTCACACTGCCCCCTAGTGTTCCGGAGACTGAATCATCCATCCATCCCTGTGTTGGGTTGGCGCCCTATACTGGGTTAATTCCGTGATTTGCCACCGCGGCTTCTGTAGCACACTCCGGATCCTCATGACCCTACACAGGACAAGCATGTTGATCCATCCATTTGTCGCGGGTGTCCTACAGCATATAATTATTATTCAACATATCAAAAATGCCCTTTTAAATGCATTGACTAACACACTACATAAGCATTTATCACCAAATTATTTGTTTTTTTAGTATCTCTCAACAAATTACTGTAGCTGCTACCCTCCCCCAGTTTATAATTACAATATATGTTTTGATCCATCCATCCATCCATCCATCAGTGTCATTAGACCTATTTCAGCCCCTAAAATGTTTTTTAGCCCCCACAAATAAATGTGGATTTTATTGGCTTAAGTTATGAATAGCTTTTTATGTTTGCCATCAGTCGCATATCCATTCACCTCTAACTACACTCCTACAACCATTAATTTTCTATACTTGCCTGTCCTGCACATTTCCATATGCAGTATATAATAGGGTGGAGTGGTGGCTCTGAGGCTATAGATCTGTGCCAGTAACTGGAAGGTTGCTGGTTCAAATCCCATGAATGCCCAGAGTCATCCTACTCTGTTGGGCCCTTGAGCAAGGCCCTTAACCTGCAATTGCTTCATCTTGGGTATGACGTTAATCTACATCCAGCCCTGTGAAGTCCTCCAATTTATAGGGAATAACGTGGGGGTTGGTGGCAGGATTGGCACTCCAGCCATGGGGGGAAAAAACACATTAGTCTATTGGTGCTGAGGTAACACCCACCACAAGCCTGCCCTCAGGTTCTCACCCCTGAAGTGGCTTATCATGTGATGGGTGTGGCAACACACTGTATCAGTGCAGGGTCCTTACCTCCTTATTTAGATTCTGTCCATTTCCAGATATTTTGCATGTAATATCTAGTGTATCACAAACTTAATTTGGCACATCATACAAAATGTCTATTGTGATGTTTTACTTTTGATTTAGGTACAGAAAGTAAGCTATACTTTCAGCACATTATTACTTACGTCCATCTGCCCGTTTGTCTACCTATCTCCTAGGCTATCATGCTTTTCCTGAAGCCATTTCACCCATTTCCCATGCAGCTCAAAGTGACAACATCGATGGCTTGTCCAGGGACAGGGGTGGGGAACCTGAACCACGGAGGGCCAGTGTGGGTGTTGGTTTTTGGGATGAACATTAAGAGTGGGTTCCTAGGACTGGAGTTGTGAATCACTGCTTTGTTACTGGCTGATTGAGAGGTCATTCCCTCACCCATACCAGCCCTCCGTGGGTCAGGTTCCCCATCCCTATCCTAGGATGTGAACCAACAACCTTGAGATTACAAATCTTGACCTCAACCAGCCTCTGTAGCAGCTAGTATGTGAATAAGGTACATAAATGGCAAATAACATCTACTATGCTTCAATCCTACATTTCAAATTTTCCAGAGGTGAAAAATAACATAGCATGCAGCATACTACAGACACTCAGTACATAAACTGGAAATAACACAATAAAATTTTATTATCTTTTCTTTATAACATCCATTATAAAATATAAAGACATTATTTACTTTATCAGGTTTTGCCATCATGTATCATTTGCATGTTTGCAAATAAAAACAAGATTCCTATATCAGTCTGAACTAACTGCCAGTGTTCATTTTAGCCTTAGGGCACAACAGCTGTGCCCTGCAGGATATTAAACATTTAACATCTTCTAAATCCTTTAAGAGGCCAATCACAAAAAGATGCAGATTAAAAACAGACCCTCAAGAAATCATATGGTCTCGCTATATAAGAGTAATCTATAATTTACTTTTAACATACAAAATTCAGTTTAAGTTACAGTGGCCTCCTCAACAAATTAATTGATTCAAATTAACTAGTACAACACACAGTGGCACAAATCAGTTAATATTACCAGTACTGAGAAATATGCGATGGCAGAATATTGTGCAGTGACTTAGCCAAGAAAGACTCAACAATGGACAAGATAAACCACTGTTACTATTGTCAAAGAACAAGAGACAATATTCAGGATATTGCATATATTTTTTCAGCAGCGACCACTAGTCTAGTACATCCATCCATCCATCTATTAACCTGGTTAAGATGACAAGGAGCCAGTTCCTAGCAGTACAGAACACAAGGCTGGGCTACACACAAGAAACAGAGGGATAAGGTTGTATGACGTTCCCCTCTTTAAAAATCTGGTTTACACCACTGTTATACACAGGGATTGACATAACTGCTACACAAGTAGGCACTCACCTTTAAAAGCAATACGTGCGGAAATTGATTAATGCAGCAGCACAAATACGTACGTATTTTATGTGCATCTGTGCGCATATGACAAATATCTGTACATTTGGATCTCAACCGCAAATGAAGTACGAATTAGCATATAAAGGTTAAAAAGCACAATAGTTTCTTGTCATTTCGGTGGAAATGCACATAAAATGTGTATGCATTCACGCTGTCACAACAATCAATTACCGCACAAATCACTTTTAAAGGTGAATGTGTACTTCTGTACCAGTTATGTCAATCCCTGGTTATACACACTGATAAAATCACAAGTAAATGTCTCTCACTACTGTGCTTATAAACCTCAATGGTATATTTAAATGAACGCTTCTTTCCTAAGCATTCTCTTCTTCGCTCTCTGAATCCTGCTGTTCTCCCTCTTCTGCCATTCTCTGTAAATCATTGGTCGCCAGTGATGTCATTTTCCCATCTGGTCCTATCTTCATTGGCTGGATCACATGGTCCCTGGAAGCAGACACATTTGACATCAATTACATAACACAATATATCACTCTGCCTGTTTCATTAGCAAATTATATACTATGAGAGAATGGTATGAAAGTACCTTTTAGAATGCTTTTACAGAGTGAGGGGTTACTGCATCTTGAGGACCCTTTGCTCCTGTGGCCCTTTATGGCCGACGCCTCATCTGCTACAAAATGCTTTCTTACCTGGACAGCTTATCGAACATGTTAACCAGTTTCATGGCCTCAAATTCCTTCTGCTCCTCTGTCATTCCATCCATGGGGTTGGGCTGATTGTCCTCCACACGTCCCGTTACTGGGTTAATACTGACAGAGAACAACACTGTGAGCAAATACAGGAGACGCTGAGCGCACACTGCAGGTGGCCCCCAGACCCAGACCAAGAACCTCTGTCTGGCACTGTCATCTATGTGGCCTTTGTCATCCTTCCTTCCATCAACCCGCTTGTCCTATGCAGGGTTGGTGGGGGTCCTACATATAGCAAGGATGGGATGTTGTTTCAGTGGGTAGCTCTCTAGCTTTAACACTGCTTCTGTTATGTGCATTCGGCATGTTCCCTCTCTGGTGTGCCAGTCTCATCTGAGTACAGCAGTTACCTTCACAGACTTGCATTTAGGCTAACTGGTGTCTGTAGACAGCTCGCAGTTGTGCGTGCGTCTACGCGCCCTACAAAAGCCTGGCATCCCAGCTCTGGTGTTCCCCACCCCAGTGCTCTGCTCTGCCTGAGATAGACTCCAAACCTTCCCCCACGATACACGGTGAGTCTTTAGTAAAACACAGATACAAGTACTTGCCAATGGCGCTGATGGCATGTGTTCACACAAACTCACTGAGGTTTGGCCTCCCTGTACTCCTCTGTGTCACTGTCCTCGTCCTCGGAGTAGTGGCCCGGGTCCCGGGCCCCCTGCATCAGGCCACGCGCAGCCAGCAGGCCGGCTGCGTTCCCATACCCCGTGTACTTGATGAATCGGGACACTGCGGAGGTTAATGACAGTCACACTGTGCGTCTGCGCATGTCTGCACGCGGCTGCACACCCAGGGCCACGGGGGCCTGCTCACCGCTCTCCTTGCAGAGCACGAAAAGCAGCTCCGCGGAGCAGTGCTTCACATCCGTGTCCATGTGGGTCATCAGGCGCACCAGCTTGTTCCGCAAGGTGTTCCCCACCTCGGGTCGGTTCTTCACATCACGCAGAGGGGGCAGGATCTGCACTTACACAAACCGAACACACACACACAGGTTTGTAATGATATCTTTGTGGGGACTCTCCATTTATTTCAATAGGGGAAAACTCTAATCCCAAAAATGACAACCTTAACCCCACCCGGCCCCATTTTTTGATTGCAGTCACAGAGTTTCCCCTTGTCCCCACAATGTCAAAATAACAAGTTTTAATCAGATTGAGGGATCATTTGGTCTCCACAATATAATACATACATAACACACACACAGCAGGACTGGCCACACCCCCCCCCCTGCTGTACATCGACTCCCACCCTGGTGCGCAGGAACTTCCTGGTCTCCCTGTGCACGCGGGCACTCTCTGTCAGCAGGTTCAGGCAGGGCAACAGAGTCTCCTTTACCTTGGTCCCCTATAGGAGAGAATAAAGGTGCCAGCACTGCTCAATGAGACCCCAATGAAATCTAAAGGTACCTGGAATATGGACATCGGCTGCCCAAAAGTCCCATATGTCCAGTTAAGAAGGCTTGTCTGTTTTAAGTGACCCTACAATGGAACAGTTTTTGCATTTCTGGTTTATGTGCAGGGATTTAATTCTTAATTTTTAAACATAATAAGAAAACAGTAATTCAATTATAAAAAAACGTTCTAAAAGTGCAAAAGTGCACAAAATTTTTCACGTGACTGCACCAGGAAGCCCTTAACCTCCTGACCCAATGGCTCACCTTGTCTAATCTCCTCTCCATGAACTGCAGTAACATGTTCACCGAGTCCATGTTGACGCCCAGGTACTCGATGGAGCCCTGCTGCACCTTGGGAAGGAGCAGCACGTCCAGGCACATCAGAGGCAGGTTCCCCAGCAGATTCACCGTATGGCTATGGCAGACACAGACGGCAAACACAAGGCCTGAGGACTCACGGGCGTGCTAAGCCCCGGGTAGCCCGAGCGCGCGCTGCCGGCCGACTCCTGACCTGTGGAACTCCTCTGTACGCTCCTCTCCGTGAGCCGCGCTCATCAAACACGGCCTCAGGACGGCTGCCAAGTGCCTATAAACCGCCGCATCCTCCTTTGACATGCGGAGCAATAACAAAAACAGACAGGAAAGGCGTGATGACTGCATTTCCACCATGCTGCACACTGGCTGTGTCTCATTATGGGTACTTTACTTAGGTTCTTGTGTTCTCATTTTACATCATCTTACATTGCCGAAGACCAGTTCCAATGGTCAAAACCGGAAGTACAGAGGACCATAAAAATCCCCGGATGTCGTTCTTGCTTCACCCCAAATAAAACATCGGTTGCATCCTCAGCAAACGAGATCAATCCCATGATTCACTGTGCCCGAGTTCGCTCTTGGGATGTAAGTTAGCAAGACCAGTCTTGCCAAAACCACAAGTACAATATTACCGAGAAATGCCCAGTGCGTGTCCATTTGGACATAGAAGCTCTCCCATCATCTCACCTCATCCACCTTACGGCGACTGGTGTCAAGCGTGATGTTGAAGAGGATTTTGAGGATCTCCATGGCACACTCCGTCTCCTCGCGGCTAAGGGGAGGTGGGCCTGTGGCACCCGCGCCACCATCAGGCCGCACCACCTCGAAGGCGCCCAGCCAGCGCAGGCCCAGGGTGGCGTCCAGCACGCTGGAGAGGAGGCTGACACCCCGCAGCTCCTGGGCAAGCTGTGCGCGGACGTCCACGCAAAGCGCGGTGAGCAGGAAGGTAAGGCGCAAGTCAAAGAAGCGCACCGTGGGGCTCCACTCCCGCCCGCGGCACTGTTTGAGCCGATCGGCCAGGCCTGCCACCAGCCGGAGGTGGGCCGCCGCCTCCCGGGCCTCCTCGCTGGTGAACACCACGTTGCACAGGCACTTGAGGGCCTCCACATTAACATCCGGGTCGGGCGTCTCTGCCGTGGTGCCATCAGCGTCGCATGCCAGCCCCGCGTACCGGCTCAGCGTCCACACGGCCTTCCGTGTACAGAAAGGGCCAAGGCTGCCCTTATCTCGCGACAGGATGCGGATGGTCTCCAGGCAGGCCAGCTGGCAAGACGGCTGCAGCTCTCTGTTCAGGAATCCCATCGCCAGCTCGCCCAGCCGCTGAAGGGACAAGTGAAGGCTTTGCACCAAAACGACACTGCCTCCCGGGCTGTCCTACAACGGACTGCAGACGGGGACACTTTGCATTTTCACAAGACCTCTCCCTGGGCCACGGGTTTTTAACTAGGACACTACAGAAATCTTTTGTAAGACTTGACTCTGTTCCCTGGTCTGTTTATATTAAAATCACAAAAATCAGTTCATACCTCCCTCTCCTCTTGCTCCTTCATGTTAAAGGTGAAACACTGGCCTTTCTATAAACAAAGAACAGAACTGTCAAAGTAATGCGTTATTATTAAGCCACTTAGTTTCAATCTATTATTGGGTAGGAGTTTTACATTTTTGGTGTTGGATTGACTGGGCCATTTTTGAAAACCCATAGCTACTGGTGCTAGGTGGACGGAATACAAGATTTAAAACATTTGACCACAGAGGAACAGAAGCCCTCATCACACGTAATTAGAGGGAGTAGCGCTTAAAATTCTAAAGTTTGACGCTTATAACAGCGCCCCCATCTGTCAGATACAAGCGGTGCGAACGGTGTCTATAGAAATCTACTCCCTTTGCAAAAACTACGCAATCCGTGAGGAAGCAAAATACCGACGCTAAACGTTTTAATACTGCTAACCGCGGAAGCGCTGCAACCGCCTATGACAAAGACAGAAGTAACGCTGCAACACACTCCGGAATTTATTACAAAAAACACATACATAAATATTAACGGCGATGACTGTAAACTAGCTTACTTATAAAATGGTTGTGGTTGATAGCGATGGTATCTGATACACAGCGGGGGTCTCGCGATAATAAATACATCATATGCGGATTTATTTACCATCCATATACAAAATCATGCTTCCCACGGAGCCGCTGAGAATCTCGAAATATTACGGAACAAAATTTGAGGAGCCATATTACTGCTCTTATTTCACGTTATCAGTATAATTGCATCTATATTTCACTGCTAGTTTACTCTTACCACGCAGTATTTAACGACTGATTTAACAAAATCCATTACAAACTTACCTCTTTATTAAATGACTGTAGTGCCATCAAGGCGGCATCTTGATCGCCAGTTTCCATCTTTTCTATAATGACATATAGATCCATCTTTCTAACACAGGAAGATCACTCTATTGCTAACTAGAGTGCCAAGAATAAACTAAACCGTACAATACAATATAATTGTAGGTACCGTTTTGACTCTTCGCTTGCACACCCTGAAGCTGACGCGAGCATGCAGGAGAGGATCTTGGGAGATGCAGTTTTAAGTATTAAACACTATGGCCGCGAACAATTTCCCGCATGACGTTATGCAAAATTAGATCGTTAAATAATTTCTTGGTATGAGACAGAAGACGAATGACAAGTAACATGACGTCATTAATTTCCGATAAGGTTATTAATACGAATACCCCTCTCCCCAAAAAATGAACGTAACTAAAGAGGACACATCACTGGCAACACCTACTTATACGGTATACTGCAATCCCTAACACAGAACAATTCAGGTACGAACTACTCTTCTAGCCCAAATAATTCATAATTACTCTGTTCCTCTAGAAGGAATCAGAATTATATTTGTTCATTAAATCATCCATTTACATAACTAAGGGGGTATGTGTGAGGGCTTGGAAAAACGGGCAGTATGAAGAGAGGATAAGGGATCACGGTGTGGATACATCTAGTATTGAACAGTTTGCCATTGGAAATCATTGAAGCAAGCAGCAGTTCCTAAAAAGGGGCATCCCTATAAATTATAAGGCCTCAAAAACTCAGCTGGTATAATGTGCATATCAAATATTTTTTTGAAGTTTAAAGAATAACACGGAAAAGAACTGATAGTTAATAATATTCAATAAGAGCTCAAGCTCATTAGCTATATGTGTCAGGTAACCACTGCCTGAAATTCATCACCTTCCATGGCTTTTAGTAACATTAAATCAATGGCTATTCAAAAAGTTAATACCACTATCTTGTTCACGTTTTATGAAAACCATGGAAAAAAAAAAACACTTTAAATGAATACAATAAATTTCCCTAACAAATCTGTTTAATATATAGAACAATCAAAATTAAGATTTTACATAAAAATATGAAGGTAGATCATTTGGATCAAAAGGGGAAATTAAATGCACAATTTCAATTAGAGACTATATTAATATTCCAATTGGTATAATTATACTTAAGTTTCTATACAGATTTTACGTTTATAAAACTTTGATTCAATAAATGTTAACTACACAAACATTACTCTGACAGCTGAGTGGCAGGCATCAGGCAGATCATTTAATAACAATGGCATATAAAATGAAAATTCCTCATCAATACAGCATATTTATCTTCATACATATGAAAAGTCCCTGTACAACAGCATTTAAAATCTAGTATGTGTATTGGTGGTCCTCAACTGATGAATTTTGTGCAGTGTTGGCTCCATCTCCTGCAGAGCCCTCCAAGAAAGGTACTCGCACAGTAGGAGAGCGGGGGGGGGTCCGCCACCATCAAGCCGGACCATTCACTGCCTCTGGCGACTGAACTTGCTTGTCCGGTCTAGATGAGAATGACAAGGATGGATACCATGGTAAAGCACGAAATGCAAAATAAGCTTTTGTTTAGACAAGTATCATGTGATCCATCAACAGGTGGCCAGCTTCAGGTAAGGGGTCTTCTACTTGACCTGAATACCACTGTGTACAACCCATAAATACTACATACAGATTTTCTTGGCTCCTACTGCTGACTTTCTGAAGGGGGCCATTGACAGTTTCATTTGGCGATTTTTCTTTCCCCTCAAGGGGGCAGATTCTGGTAAGAAGCGAAGGTGACTTATGATTAAGATTTCGGAATGATAAAGGAGCTTCGGTCAAAGCATCAGGTTTGATCTCCGATTGTTAAATCGCACACAAACACTATGCCAACAGGGTGTGTGGATGCTACCATAAAGGGGGTCCTCACCTATGCTGCGGACTGTTGCTGGCTGGTGGGCCTGATCCAGTTCTCACAAACACAGGATCCTCCGTGACAGCATACTTTTTGGATGGGTCTCCAGAGGGAGGGGACTTATCCTCACTAAAAGACACTGCGAGTTACTTTTTATTGGCATTTTCAACAGCACGGGACACAGTGTCGAAAGAGAACAGCAGCATGCAGAATGGAAGTCCAGGTCCACAGTGAAAGAGCAAAGAAAACAAAATGTATTGATGCACATGACAGAAACCTCCAATTTTTCAGAAACATTTAGCACATTCAGGGGCATAAGATTACATCTAAGAAAACTGCCATTAAATCGATTGTCGCATCCAGGTAAAAGGCAATAGCACACTTCTTCCTGCTTTACATCTACTTTCCTGTCTTGATTAGGCTGTAGTAACTACAATCGATTAATTCAATGAAGAAACTTCTGTTACTCAAGTCATGTACAGAAAAGCTGCACTGCTTTTAACTGTTAACTGCACATGTGACATTACCAAGTTTATCATCCTCTTTAATTCTGTAGCATCATATTGTTTTTCAGGATACAGGTACAGTATACTTTGTTTTGCACTACGATTAGCTTGTTGGCATTGTGTGTACTCTTTGTACCTTGCCTGTTTGTCTGACTAAATGTGTCTGTGCTGTGTCGATGATGCAGTATGCACCAGAACTTCCCCCTGCGATCAATAAAGTGCATCTTAATTTTAAGTGTACCAAAGGAAAGTTTCTTCCAGGCGAATTAGGACCTTTCAGTAGAGAATGAAATCGAACCACATGACAAAAAGACCTTTTTTTTTTTTTTAATGGATATGCTCTCTTGCATTTCATATTCTGAGTGTACGGTCACTGACACCGCAAAGCCGCGTCCTCATAGACACACAGCTTCGTCCGCAAGGCCAGTAGAGAAAACCAAAATTGCAAGTTGGTGGTTTAACCCTTAGATTCAGTGGACATCCCATGACACAGAAATTCATGCATCCAACTTAACATGCACATTAATATATGAAGATGGAAAGATCATGTTAGTCAAGAGGATTATTAACACACTGTCTGACACAAGTCCTGAATCAGCTGTACATACCAATAGGATTTCAACACTCTGAAGCCATTAGCAGTGAGAAAGAGAGGAGGCCGACATAAGTAAAGAACAAGTTTCTAAAGCAAATGCATGGTAAACATTGCTCTTGCCCTCAAGCCGATACCTTTCAGATTAACTGAATCTGCAAATATGAAAATAAATTTGAAGGAAACCAGCTTTCAAATCCAAATCAAATCACAACCAATGGGAGCAGGACAATCACTGCCCGATTTTAACACCAATGTCGAAAGGCAATATCCAAATTTAGTTGTCAGTCAGCTATTACCTAAATACATACTTCTCCAAGTGAAGTGCCAAACCCTGTCAGGTAACAGGGCTTAAAACAGGCTTAAAATATTATGACCAGCTACACAAGTCAACATGTACATTTACCCAGTTGATGCATTAATAAACAATATTTCCCTCATGATAAGTTTAATTTTTCTATTTGTACCATGTTTCAAAGTTGCCCTACACCTGTAAAACAGCTTGTCACACAAATTTTAACATTTCAGAGACCATTTTTTAGGATAAAATTTTTAGAAAGGTATGCAGTTTCATTACTAGTAAGAGTTCAATGTTCAACTATGTTTAAAAAAAATAAAATAAAAAACAAGTCACAGATTTTGGTCTTTGGTGTTATTGGGACCCTTGTATTACAATTAGAACTACTATTAAAATGTATTAAAGTGCTTCTTTAGGTCAGAGGCGGCTTCACAAGGAATGAGAAGGTGATTCTATATTTGCTCATATTTAATAAATCCATTGATAATTTTGTTTCACAAACCACACAACTTCCGCACGTTACTGGTGTTTTGCATTATAAGGGTAATCGAATGTATCAAAATAATCCCACACACACACAAAAAAAAAAAAAAAAAAAAAAAAAACTGAACCCCAATTATGTATCAAAATATTTGGAATTAAGCTTGTAATTTTACATGCATGATAATAGGACATTGACAGACATATTAATATGGTTTAATTTTGGCATTAACGAAACAGAATTCTCAAAAATATATACACCTCAATTCCCCCCTAAATGGAGAACCCATAGATGTAAAAGAACAAGCAAAGTCAGGCCTCCTTAGACAGAAACACAAGGTTTAGGTGTATCCAATGAGAACAGCTGGTTGTTTAAGCTCACCTTTTGAAAACTGCAGTCTCTGTTTTGGCATCTACAGTAAGGCTGACTGTCTCCTTCATGGAGCCATTGGTAACAGTCTCAGTGACATGATCAGCGGTCAGCTCCTCTTCCTCCTTCTCTTTAACCACCGTTGCAGGCTGGGACTCCTGACCTGGCCACTGCTCCACTCCTGCTACAAAAAAGGTCTGGTTACTCCACTGCAATCAAGAGTAATGCTTGACATCTGCCTCTTCCTTTATGACCCTATGGTAACACTGTCACCTTCAGACTGAGCTGCAAAGCCAGCAGTCAGGGGATCCAGAACTTCTGAGCTTGTCTCCATAGCCACTGGGGAGTTGCTTCTTAGAGGATCTTTGGGACTAAAGCAACGATGACAAATACCTGAGTTTAAGCATATTGACGGGATCCCTGCCATGAGTGACAATATTTGATTGTGATGGATGGGTGGATGTTTTAAGGTCTAAATCAACCTTAGACACACATTCGAAATTTGCCTCTAACATATTTTATGCACGACACATTTATCCTAAAAGAGCTACGACAATGACTTAAATCAGAGACCTCACAGATCCCGGGAAGTAGGAGAAGTCTGCCCATCCAGCCTGCTTCCCTTGGGATGAGTTTCCTGAACTGCATCCCACCGATTTTGGCACCAGAGTTTGTGAAGCGTCTACAGCTGTGGGAGGCGCTGTTCCTGTGGAGCTTCCCATCTCCATGGGAGCATCAGAGCTGCTGGTCCAGGCTGGTATTACAAGACATAACCCAAGTAAAAAAAAAAATGTAACTATTAAATAAATACTTTGCCCAAATAAAAAAAAAAAAAAATAGGTATATCTGATCTGCTACAATTCTCTGCTCGACTAACAATAGTATGGAAACAAAGAGGAAATGCTGATCCTAGAGGCATTGGACACATTCATGTTAATGTTCTATGCCAATTACACAGAACTCTTCATTCTCACCAGAGTTAACTTCCATTCGGTCATCAGAGGTCGTGTTGCTGGGCTCAAATGGGTCACGTTTACCATCTTCCTCTTCAGAATCCGTGCTCTCTTCACTATCTGTACTGCCAGAACTTCTGAGGAACAGAGTTGAATGCACTAACAAATCTTGTCAAAGTGCCAAACTTGGAACTGGAATTCAGCAATGAATTCACCTGGGGCGCCTCTGTGTTTCTGGTGCAAAAGTGACATCTTTCTCATCCCAAATGTCATCCTCGTCAGAGCCAGCATCTTCACATTGCTGGATCTTTTCCTTGCAGAATGCCTCAAAGAGGGCAATATTAGCCTGCAGGACACACAGGCACACACAAGTAGCCTTCACCTAATGCACTTGTGTCATTTTCCATCATGCCAAAAGAAAATGCCGCCAAACCAAACTGGATTCGTATGTTTTTCCCCCCATCACAACCAGAAAGCGACTAGGGCATTGACTATAAGGTTGTGACATGTAGACTTATCAAGACTCATTGTCAATATTTACTGAAAAACATCAATATCGTTCCATTTAAGGCACTCTGGTCCTGATTGTATGAGGCAAAGGCTAAATCTGCAACAGCTGCCATAACTATCAAAGCAATGGGGAGAAAGTTTCATACAACCTCCAGAAATGTCTCCACAATAAAACTTCACTTGCCCAAGAAACTTGCCCCACTGTTAATTCATGCTCTTTATTCCAGGGAAAGGCACAAATCATTAAAAAGAGTGCACTCGTGCCAAGTGACCATTAAGCATCTAAAAATAAAGGTAAAATTAAACAAAGCACTTACACTTTCATTTGTATTCAAAGAAAAATTGATGTCAGATATTCTGTCAAACGCAATACTGAAATGTTAAAGAAAACAAAAGTAAGTAACCCAAAAAGTCAAGCAATTTCATATTAAACAATTACTCAAATGTTACATACAATGGGTGCACTTACATGGGACAACAGAGGAAGACTCACTGGTCATAAAGCAAAGACCAAAATAAGCCAAACTAGGCACTAACAGTTTTTTAGAACTTAGTCAACCGTTGGTCATCAGTAAACCTCCAGCTAAAGTGCACAGCAACCAAAGCAAGGGCAACACATAATACTCCCTTCTTTGGAGTACTGAAATGCAATCCCAACACACTGCACATAATAAGGTCAATACCAGCATGAGAAAGAACAGCCCTGCTTTCCATTCATTATGCGTGGATGATGTAGTAGTTTAGTAAGACCTGCTGTCATTTAAAGCTGATCAGTTTTCAACAGAATAAATATGTGGTACATTTACTCCAGCCACCCTAGAATTAGTAAGGTTAGACACTCTGGCTAAGCAGTTTGCGAAAAGCAGCATGCATGTCAGATACTTACTCCACAACATCATCCTGCTCAGCAGACCCCTCGTCATTGAAGCCAAACTGCTCAATAAAATTGGACGTCATTTGTTGCATCTGATAATCAGAGAAGGCCTGGCAGACCCAGGACCAATGATAATGATATAGTCTTGACACTACAAATCAAAATGTTATGCTCTGCATTTATGAACACGTACACATATCATTTAACATATGAATACATATCACTTTGTAGCATTACTAATATTTAACAAATTTTTTAAAAGTATGATTGCATGCAAGCTTGTATGTCTGAATGCTGAAATCAATCTGATATAAACAGAGGAGCATGATTTATAATAAATGACTTTTCCCCACCCATCCAGGTACTGACTTACTTGTTGTAAGGCAGAATCCTGACGAAATCCAGTGCTTTTAAAGTCTACTTCATCATCACTGGATGGATGAATGTGTGTATTTACCTAGTTGTGACAAGTACATCATAAGGTAATGCATACAATTTTCTACACTTTTAAATATTTCAGTGCAGGCAGGCAAACATGAAGTCTAAAGGGACTTACTAAATCTACAGTGTTCTTCTTGTTAATGTCTGCTAGCTGCCCAGAAATAAATGTATCCCATGCGTTCCGGACATCCTCAGGGAGCTCTGGAACGCAAGGGCACATTTCTTTAAGTGATCTGCCATAACACCATACCCAGAGCACTTTGTGAGTAATACCACTCACCTGAAATAAGCTGCTGTATTAACACGCTGTTGGGCCCCTTTTCACTATTGTGCACCACAGAATTAGCTATCCGGGTCAGATGGCCCATGTATCCTCGCCGCCTTCCGCCCTCGGCCCTGGGGCAGATGAGTCACTTAGCCTCTTAAATCCTGAGACTTACATTGATTTAATTGGAATACAGAGAGAACAAGAGCTCGAGTCCCCCACAAAAGAGGTGAAAAGGGAATTTCCCCACAGGAATCAATAAAAAAAAAAAATATATTACAAAAATATAATAATGAGTACTTACTGCTCCTTTTCATTGGAGACCCAGGCATCAAGTATTCTCTGCAGTAATTGGCACTTCTGAAACAGCTGGAAAAGTAGGGAACAGATTCAGCACACAGGCATTACAAAGACAACAACTCTGAAGTATAAAAGCCTGCAAGACCACAACACTCACATGCTTGACAAGAAGGTTTTCCCTGATAGGCTCAGAGTCGTCGTCTCCATTGATAATGGGACTTGCACTTTGAGTTGGAGGTAAGGCCAGAATCATTGCTACGCAGATTTCAACTTGTATGTGCAAAAAGTTATTCCATATATACCTGAAGTACATATCCTAAAGAACCAGAAATAAACAGAAAAAGATCAAAGTGCGCAGGATTAAAACTGATAGCCTTTTAAAGCAAAGAAATAGCCACAGGGACAATATTTAAAAAGCAGCCAAATGACTATTAAACTAAGAGGGAAGGCCAAGAGTTTACAAGCTTACTCACAAGTATGACTCCAACAGTGTTGAGGTCTATGAGCTCAAGGTTGATCGTGTGTGTGTTTGTTTGAAGAAGGCTAGCAACCAGACGGACGACATGCAAACGTGCATTGCCGACTGGGGGATCCAGCACTCCCCATGTGGTTCTCAAGACATTTTTCTATAAAAGACAATACAAAAACTATCATTATAATGACACTCAATAGTGCTGCCCTCCAAAATTATTCATTAAAGAGCACTGATAGTCAGCAGTCACTGAATCAAAAGGACCCTGAGAACTGGTGGGAAGACGTCGACAATCAAGGGCCAATACCTCAGGGGGCTGAAGCAGCAGTTGGTGGAAGTCCTTCAGCCTTGGTTTGACAGCCTCCAGCACAGTCGGACTGACTGAGAATGATGGGTGGTTCATAATGGGGGGGCAGCTCTCTAAGTGCCCTTCAAAACTTAAACAGTATACAGTTGCAGTTAACGGGGAGGACAAGTGAAGGCCAAAAATGAAAGCCTTCTTTTTTGTTAAGTACTTACGCAGGCTTTCGCATTTCAAACAGAGTCAACAGTATCTGTATAACACTGACTATAGCAGAGTCGTTCCTCTCTTTGTCAAAGTTGTTGGATAGTAACTGTTCCACTGTCTCCTGTCTGCAAAACAGGGGGGTATAAATCTTACGTCATATCTTGAAATTTTTTATACTCCTTTTCAAATACAAAATAAAAATAGTTGTTTTCAATGTATCCATTTAGAGCTGGCTGGCTAATGTCTAAAATGGCTATTAAATAAAAAAAACTACAAAACAAAAACATACTTTTCCAGTGTTACCAATAGGGGATCTGACTCCGAGCCACCCTGAACTTGGAACATCTGGTCTCTGCTTAGACGGATTATTTCACACAACGACTGGGATGCATTAGAGTGTTTCTTGAACAAAACAAAAAAAAAAAAAAAGATAATTAAAAGCAGAGACAGACCACAATTAAACACAAACTTGTAGCCAGATACCTCATAGTAAGACATGCTAGGTAGAAGGAGAGCATATTACATTGATTACTGCAGATTATTATTATTAGTGTTATTTAGGAAGCACATACAAATACCACACTACAGAAAATTTCCTGAAACCTTTAGATATTAAGAACAGTATCAATTCCACCACTTCAAAAGTCCAAATAATAATACTGACATCCTCATCCAGGGTTGGCTGCACCATGTCAACAAGCCGCTGAATAACCTTCTCCTCGTTCAGCCACTGGGGAAAAAATGAAACAAGTTGAAGAACCACAGAATACGGTGAATTATTTCGAAACGCCACAAAATGAAATCTTGTCACATCATGTGAAAGATCTATTATATTGTGCCCAGGTGTTACAATCTCTCTCACACACAGACACACAAAATCAATGGCAATTTTTGGATAAAATTACCTGGAATCACTAACAAAGACAAGTTTCCAATAAAGTTATCGGTTCTTGGAGAGACAGAAAGCCATGAAACGTGCACTCACATTTAAGACATCTTGCCTAAGCTGCTGTGGTTCAACACAGGTCAACATCCTGAGCATCAAGTCCATGATTGCTGAGGTCCCTATATGCTTTATCATTAGGTCCACGAAGTCGTCCCTCTTACGGAGAAACTGTACAATCTGAGGGAAGAGATATTTAACATGCAGACCTCATACGTAAAATATATTGCAAATAAAATTTAACTTGAGCCTTCAGCACACTTACCTGACCGGGCTTCCTGCTAATGAGGATGCTCAGCACCTTGCTGAAGAAACTTGCCAGCAGAGGGTTGAGCGGGGGGGCACGTTGCAGAAAGCTGTAGAGCTTCGTAAGCAAGCTTTCGTCCTCACCCAGTTTGTCGTTGATTCGACTCACATCAGAGGTGAGGAGTTCACAAGATACGTTGGGGAACCTGAAGACGTTGGAACCATATTGACTAAAACAGCAGTTAAAGAGCTCCTGATGCACGCACACTTTTTGCTGCTTCAAAAACATTATAATGACCTTTAGACAAGGCCACCCATTCAATAAGGTAACTGAGCAACCGCCACTCTCTACACAAACAAAAAGCAGCTGCTGTTTTATAGTAAACTAAATGAAAGCGTAAAGCAGGCACAGGTCAGGCTCAAAACAGATGGACATAACTACTCACTTGTACTTAAGCTTCTCATCCAGGTCATCACTGGGCTCCTGGGTGACATAGCCAACCAGGTCGTCCATGCTCTGTGGCCGGACCAGGAAATCAATTAGTTTGCGGTTCTGGGCCTTGCACTCCTGCAACACATCCTCCTCATCCATCAGCTCCGTCAGGGTTACGTTCTCCTTCTCCAACAGGGTGTCGACGTGGGAAGTCGTATGCAGGTCAAACTTCCAGAACATGTTGCTGTTACTGGCAAAGAGCAGAGATCACACATGCTGAAATTAATATGCATCTGTCTCTGCTGCGGTCATGTGCATCACGCAGTGTGAGAATAAGTGCCAGAAGTTAAGCACGAAAGCCTAAAACGCTTCAAAATTAACCTTACTTCTCACAGGTATCATTAAAATTTTTAATAAGGGATATTTTACTCTTTTTGCCAACTTGTGCCTTGTTATTCTTTCAAAAAACCACTCAAATGGTCCACTGAAATGAAATTATTTTTCTAGCATTCCTCAGATAAAATAAATATCGATCAATTTTACCCTTAATTTTCCGAGACAAAAAAAAAAAAAATCACTGAGCCAAAATAAAGATTGTAATGAAGTTTGCAGAGAAATCCCATGATCAACAGCAGAAACCCACCATGAACATGAAAATGAAATTGCTACCGAACGGTCAGAGAAGAAGCCCAATAGCCACAGCTCAAAACACGGTAAAGAACTTTTATTTAGTACTAAAATAGACACCCCATCACATGCATGAGGGTTTATGGCGGAAGATACACAAACATGAAAATTCAAAATACTTGGGAACATTAAATTAATAGCACTGAAAAGCTTAAGTCACTGTGAGAAATGGAAGATTCCAGTCACAGACAGCCAACATGAGTGAGGGTGGTTGTTGAGACAGATACACGGCATTCCCAACCCAAGATACTCAGATCCCAGTTTTCTGTTTTTCAAGAAAAGCTTTTAATATTAAGAATATAGTATGCACTTACAATATTTACACTAATATTTATATGACTGTGTGATTCAATTCATTTTCAGTATTTATACATTTTTGACTTACAAGTCACCTGTGAGTTTCTACGATGCTTCTGCAGGCTCCAAAAATAGTCTCATTCAATTGTTCATGGCCAACTTGTGAATAATGAAAAACTGTCAATGTCAAATTCTCTAATCTGGAGGGGTGAATACAAAACATTGATTTATTAAATTTAACCTGGGCCAATTTCCAATTTTTGGAGCCAGTATCTACTGAAAGATAGGCTGGGTAAAAAGCTTCATAAAGTTACACCTGCACAATTTGACCGACTCGAATTTTAGCCTATAAAAAATAACTTTTGTTTGGGTCAATCTGTTTAGATATATGCTGTGATCAACAGTGATTTAGCAATCAACAGCTTAACACATACCTGGTTAGAATAGTAACGTGATGATCAGATTATTCAAAAATGAAACAATGTTTGTTCTCTTTGGAAGTCCTTGCCCATTACAGGTACTCCAAGCAGGGGCAACAGGAGAAAGCTTTGGAAACAGGATGCATGCAACAGAAGGCACCTCAGCCTCCACCAATCAATAATCCCCTGTAGCAAAAAAAGTAGACAGGAAGATTTCACACAGTGAATAAAAAAAAAAAAAAAGTACATTCTCCATTCTTCTTTTAAAAGCCTTGAAATCTAAAATTACTGAACCTGATGTACAAGTCAGGGCAGGTTGGGGAGCCTGTGCTGATACAGTATGTTGCTGAACCCACTACACAGCGATACTCTGAGATCGCGGCTGGTGACCAGTGACCACAGTCCCACACTCCAGAAACGGCCGTCTGCCGGAGCCAGGTGCCACTTGGGCGTCCCCTCGGCCTGATCCAGCTGCTCAGGTCCTCAGCACTGAGGATCCTGCGAGCCGGATCACTCTCAGGGAACTGCGCCACATGGCCGTAGTGCCATAACCGATGCTCCCTCACAATGCATGTAACACGCCTCATTCGGGACTCCCCTAGCAACATATCCAAGGAGTCCAGGCTTTGGCTCAGCTCACTGGACAACGCCCATGTCTTGCTGTATGCCTGTGTGACAGAGAGTACCAGGACTCTAAAGACTTGGACCTGCTTTCACTTGAAGATATTGGGAACGCCACACACCCCTTTCCAGCGAGCTCATCACCCTCTCATGCTCTCCCAATCCATCTGCTTCATAGGACGAGTCGCCAGAGACATGAATGATAAAATAATTATAATAAATAACCTAAGCATCGATGAAGGGGATTTTATTTAATCAAAGAAAGAAAAAAAAAAAAAAAGTCTACCACAGCAACACAATCTTTAAGATCCTGCGAAAACATGATCGCCACAGTGCGATTAACTAACATCAATGACATCAATGGGATGTACATTTTCCCCTGTTAAAATGAATCAAACTCAGGGGAGGGGGGAAAGAATATCACAATGGGGACCTGGTGATGCCCTGAACTGGTATAGGAACAATTGCATTGCTTTCGAAAAATACCTCACACAGAGCTATCATATCTGGAAACTACTAGAAATGCAGTTTGAAATAAAGCAATATAAAGTGTTTCATTCACTTCATGCAAATTATAGCCAATTCAAGTTTGGATTTTTTGTCAACCATTATATTTTATGAAGTTTATATCTCTGGCATGCTACATGCTTATGAATGACAGATATTCTGCTATGAATCACAACCATTTTAAAGAACATAAATGGATATCCAGCTACAATACACTATGCATTGTTTTTTTTTTATTTTTCCTGAAGAATGTGCAACCAGTTCATGTACTGGTTGAAGTTTACATAGAAGCCAGCTTCAGTCCTGCTCAAGCAGTACTTTAATCTGCTTTCTTCTGACTTGTCCTTATCAATAGGTTAGGTTTAGTATGCGAGCTTGAAACAACCAGTTGGACTCCAAGCTGCAATCACTTAACACCTTTACTTCTCATTAAAGACCACTGGAATAAAGATCATAAATGTGGAAGCGAAAAAGCATACACTACTGGCCTATGTCTCTATGCTAAGAAAACACCTGAAGTCTCAAACTATAAACCTACATTATAAGACTGGGCGATAAATAGATATACAGTGGTACCTCGGTTCTCGAATTCACTAGAACTCGAATTTCTTGAAAGTCGAACAAACCAGTTTGACCTACAACTCAATCTGAATATCAGAAGTGGAACCGTGAACGCTGACCTAATATAAATTGTACGCGCCTGGAAATGAGTCATACAACAATGCAACCCTTACTTGAATGCCTTCTTCACAGACTGGACGATTAACCAAATAAAGCAGTCCAACATTACAGTAACTAACAATAAACAAACCACTAATTTACGTGTACTATTAAAAAATTTGTCATTTATTTAAACTTTATTTTACCAGGTAAATTAACTAAAAACCAGTTCTCACTGCTATATGTGATATTCGGGAGAAATGGCAGATGGATCGGAACTGCCTGGGATAGAAACGTCATGTGTGTAACTAAACTCTTCAGCCAAAAAGGGCAAAGGTATATCGCAATGCATCTACCCGCAATGCATTGTGTCAGGATCAGAATGCGTTGCTTTAAGCCAGTGCTGTAAGCAAGTCGAAGGCACCCAATGACTGGACTGGGGAAACAAACAAACTCAGACTTAATACAGAGTACTAATGACAACAACCAGAAACAGCTGATCACACCGGGATGCCACGCGAGGCTAACGGAAGGAGCGGACGATTGGAGCAGGACAGGGGTAATGTTGGGATAACATCTTTATCATTTTGGAAGCCAAAAGCTCAAAAAAATGCTCTTCTTATTTCATCCTGTTCATTTTGTGTTTAAATGCTAAAAAAAAAAAAACAACATATTGGTGTAATTTTGGGAGGCCGGGAACCAATTACTTGGTTTTCCATTATTTCTTATAGGGAAAATTCGATCAGAACTCGAAGTTTTTAGGATTCGATCCAGAGTCCGGGACGGAAGTTCAAGAACCAAGGTACCACTGTACCATTAAAATCTGATGCATTTTTAAACAATACAGAATGAGAAATTACCATTTACATGGACATTTTATTGTACATTAAAATTATTGCTCTAATAATGATTTTTGAAGATTTCTGTCCTGGCTGTAAACAACGCGAGAGCTTCGATCATGACACTGCATAGAATCCCATAATTCTCAGCTAAAATCAAACCATTCATCATGGGGAAGGTGATGGAGGTAAAAGGAGATGAAACATTGTTACTTGGTTCTTTTCATTTTAAAACACTGCCGAACAGCTTACAGGTAAAATATTATTTATTATT
>JABFEA020000010.1:24838113-24853070 GCA_019775915.2 Cyphomyrus plagiostoma | reverse complement strand
GGGGCAAATGGCATCACTCTTAAAGAATCAGAGTCTGAACTCTCATAAATGAAAAGTGATGAGGGGTATCCGGCACAAGAGGGAGGGAGGGATTTACCAAACTGCTCTCAACATACAGCAAAACAACTTTTATAGTATACTTTCTGCTCCCAGGTTGGGGGGGGGGGTGACATTTTAACAGCAGTGAGGCACACACCACTGAAGACGTTTACAAGTCCCATAAAACTCATCAGTGCAGACAGCACAGCTAAGCGGAGCACAGATACAGAGAAAATACGCCTGTGAGCTGTTTGCTTACTCCTGACGTGAAGCCTGCAGAGAGGAGCGGCCTACAAGCGTCCGTCCTGGCGGAGAGCAGGCCTGCGCTAGAACACGCTGTGTCCATGTTTACTGCGAAACACACTCACCGATCACCCAAAACTTATGTGAAAATTTCATATTTCACATTCTTCAATTCTTTTTATCTTTTAAAGGTCAGGGTTGACCACAGGAACCAAATAGTTTTGTGATCTACCAAATCCAGAAAAACTATTTTTGTTCTTACATGATAAATATTTTGTTTTTATACAATAATTTCTGCAGGCATTTCACAAATAAATATGGGAGTGACATTTTCTTAATTAAAAATGAACAGACAAAATCCCCAAATACGGTGCACTGTCTTTAGACTTCCAAGGAGAATCAATGATGTGCGATATCTGTAATCTGACCTTATTCAATGTGAACCCCTTCAAGCATCCATTTGCCTATGGAATACAAAACATACTACGAAGAGCTCGTATTAACTATACAGCTATGCGCACGTACTATATAAAAGACACAGAAACTGTACTGTGAAACTTCAACAGTGCTGCAGATGGGGAGAAGAGGCAGGGAGAAGGATGGGGGAGTTTGACCTCCTCCGCACAGAGCCTTTACAAACCCCCCTCTCTAATCCAGGTACAAGCAAAGCTCCTGGTATGGAGCCATGTTCCCCCACCTCCCGACATACGCAGCAGCTCAACTCTCCTTATAGCGTGTCACAGGATTAAAGTGTGCCCCCCATTTCAGCCAGGCTACCGCTTTGTGAAGCACAGTGCCCCCCCTCCCCAAACGACAGGAAAAGGGTGCGTGTCAGCAGAGCTAAATACAGGGGGAGGTGGAAAGCCAGCGACAGAAACCGATTAAGTCTGTAACTGCAAAACGGCCTGTAGGAAAGAAAAAAAGATAAAACACACACACAGGTTTGTAATTATAATTTTGTGGGGACTCCCCATTCAACTCTAATTCCAACATACTGACCTTAACCCCTACCCAGCCCTAACCTCAATCATAAGTAACCAAACAAAATGAGAGACGTTTGGCATTTTTAGTTTTTTGATTGCGTTCACACATCTTTGAGGGGACCTGAAAAATAGTCCCTACAATGTCAAAACAACAGGTTTTTATTACATTGTGGGGGTCATTTAGTCCCCACAATGTAATACATACCTAAGCCACATACACATTGCTTTGTAATCATATCTTTGTGGGGACTCTCCATTCATTTCTACGGGGAAAACTAATACCAGTATGACGAGCTTAAGCCCTACCCAGGCCTAACCTTAACCATAAGTCATAACTATAACAGATTAGACGGCACTGATTTAATAAGAAGAAAGAAAAAAAACTTTATAGGAGTGTTCTCATTTCTAACATTTATAAAATACAGCTGATATTTAAAGGGTTCAAATTGGGAAATTTTGCCCCATTCTATTAAATCTGAGGATGCCGCAACAAAAAAAGGAAGGAAAAAACCCAACTGGCGCTTTGATGGCTTTTGTATCAGCAGGAGTCTTTTTAACTGCTTACAAAACTGCTATTCATTTTCAGCGACGATTAGACATGGCGAACTCCACTCAAAGATCGCAGTAACATTTTCTTTCTCCATGGTATTCAACACCCGTGGCATTTTATTTTACGGCAGGGGAGATTTTTTTTATTCCTCAACCTAGAAAACACAAAATCAAGAACACAAAAAAGTCTCATCTGAAATTCAGGCAAGTCAAAACTTGCAAAGCCTTCATATTGAGCCGAATCTAAGTGCATTCTTTGTGGCCCCTCTCAAATGGGATGCATGGACATTCAGCGTGCACATGAAAGCCGCACTGCGCCGGCACGGTCCGCCTCAAAGACAAAGGAAAACTTTCCGGAAGAATACTTACTTCATTTTAGGAAGGTATAACCCTCTGCTCTTGTACTCCACACCATGTTTATTCAGAACAAGTAATACAATATTTCGCAACATGTAACATAGCAGGTGTAGATTTGGAAACCGGTTTCAGAATATAAAGCTTTATTTATTTTTTTGTTTGTTTATATATTTGTGTGTGTGTGTTCGTTCATCCACATACATACATACCCACAGGTACATTTTTATTGTGTGTTCATCACTTGCATCTGTATAAAACTGGAAGCTCCATTACCATCATATTTTTGGATATCAGATATTTTCATTTCAGGTCTTGTTTAAAAATCGAGGGCAATAAGTAGAAAGTCTAAGGATTTAGAGTTTTATTAAGTTGAGAAAAAAAAGACATGAATAGTGTGACTATTGAATAGCGTGAAAATGTACGAGTTCCACTATCTGGCTATCGCACTCTTCCCACAGAGCCGTTAATAACTATTGGATTACTTGCTGATTTTTTTCAATACAGCATGTTATATCTGCTGTATTTGGCTGGAGGGAAGACCTTCTCTACGTGAAGCTCATCCCTCCAAATAAAATCAATAACAACTATCCAAACCCATGAGCCTCAGGACATTTTACACAGAACAGTCCCTTACTGCAGCTCAGCTTTAAAATATTACAGACCTTCACTAAGTTCTAGCCCCTGGTTCTGAAGCCATGGCAGAGCTACAAATCATATTCATCTCTCTTTTTTTAATCTTAAATTTTCAATATTAGGCTGAGCTCAGCGTGAGATGAAGTCAAGCAAAATGCTGGCCAAGGTACCCCCACTTTACCTCTGCCCTACCCCACTCTACCTCTGCTCTACCCCACTCTACCTCTTCTACTCTCATTCTCTTACTTTTCCTTCTCTCTTTCAGCCATTTAACCTGTTTTGTCTTTCTCCAAATGTGTCTGCGTGTTGACATCAAACACTGGTTAAATGGAACCAGCTACACAGAGAATAGAGGAACAAATGGAAATATATTCACTATATTGGGATTTATTAAGTATCAAAATGTTAAACACTGGCCCACTTGCGTACCTGAATTGCTTGTTATTGCGTGGTAATTATTCATATGGGGATGGCATATTTGTTCAATCTATAGAGCTTGACAATAGCTTTAAAACAATATAAGGACCATTTCTGTGCAGCTTATATTAAAGTAAATATAGCCAGTCAAAGTCATAGTCTCGTCCCCCCCCAAAAAAAGTTAAAACTTTGTTCACTTAAATCTCCCACAATATTGATCCAAGATACGGCCAATTTCAGTTTCATGAGTTACTCAGCATGCCAAGCTTCATTAAAATCCTTGACGAGGTCCAAAAGTGTGATCTGACTTGGAATGACCCATAGGAGAAGAAATGTCCTCATCCGCAACAGCACTACCTGTCCCTTATACTTCTTGTAGCACCTCCTCTACAATCAACACGACCATAAACCCCAGTAAGCAGAATAACAGACCTCGAAGCGGCTCAGTCTGCTTAAAATCGACGCAGGAGGACAAGGACAAGCGCGACACTCAGCAGCTCCCACTGTCCTACTTCCTACATCGGGGAAGAGAGGAGAGTCGGGATACGAAAGCAGCCTGTGGAAACGACACAGCAGCTCATGATGGGACGTCTATTCTCAGCAGGCACGCCAGCCTTCAGTCCGGCCAAAGCGTAATTACATTAACATGAAGATGAAGTCTTCACACGCGAGAAGCTCCTGGTGGGCTACACAGGAGGGTCCTTCAAGGGTTCAGCAGAACGTGCTGGACTGGGAAGGGTTTCTTACAGCTCTTATTTAAACGGCATGCTGTTGCTTGTAAATTCCTACTGGATGCAGCCTTACGCACATATGGAAGGCATTGTGAGCGGACGCTGAGCTGCCATAAAGGGAGGAAAGGCTTAGCCAGGGCAGCCAAACGCAGGAGCAATCCCCTGTCCGCGATAGGCAGATGGGTCTCCCCAAGGAATCCAAGGAGACAGCCCCACAAACGGGGACGTTACTGAGGTTTGCCTGTGCTCTGTTCTCTGGGTTTCCATGACAGCAAACGACGATGTCAAATGCGGTTTTAAGTGTAATTGCCATTATATTTATTTATTTTTTTCAACTGAAGAAGCTGTGAGTCTTTAAAAAAAAAAAAAAACAAATTAGCAAGTATTAGCAAGCTGGCAAGTATAAACTAATATGCATTTCATTTTCTGACTATTAATGCAAGTATGGTCACTGGTCATTAAAAATATTTAAGCAAATTTCTTCCTGCAAACTAGTACATATAAAGCATTCTGGTCAAGTGAAGTGGTCAAATAGAGCTGTGGATTGAAGTCCTACTTGGGAATGTTCTTGTACCCATAAGATAAAGTACCTGAACAGTATTAACACTAGGCTTCCAGAGACTGCAATACACAGGGGGAAAAAAAAATGAATCGATGTCACCAAGGATTGAGCTGTTTCCCTCTTCCATGCACACATTTCCCAGCAACGCTGTAGCCGCCTACCGCTGGGCCCTGGACCGAGCTGTTTGTGCTGCCTATGGAGGCGAGCCATTGAGTGGTCAGTCGCTCTGTCACGACATTTATTCCTCGCCGTGTCCCATCACAAAAGCAGCTCATGGCAGCAGCATGTTTTACACCCAGTGCCACTCTGCTTTCCCCCAGATGAAATATATCCTTGGGCTGGAGCGTCAGACACGGTCGGGGCACACGGCATGGAGAGGAAGAAAAACGCTGCAGAAATATAGCGTGTGTTTTTGTCCTCAAGATAAAGATGACAGAGAACCTGCAGAGGACCGTGCGGCCTCTAAGCTTTGGCACGGTGCCGTTTCTAACTGCGCAGCGTAAAAGCTAATGAGTCCAACAAAGAAAATGCGCTGCATTATCGGGCAAATCGCCGCCTCGTCAATAATGCGCTATTACTAGGCCTGGTTTTTTGTAACCTGGCCTATTCTTTGGCTCACAGAAGGCCCCTTCTGTGATATGTTACACAGTGTCACATTTATTTAGGAAAACAAGCCTCATTTGTTAACTGCCATGTCCTTGGAAAGGCCCCAATGCCTCTTCAGGAGGTGCTGGGATTACGTGAAGGAGCATTCCTTCGAAATGGAAAAAAAAATGAATATCAAAAATGAAACGAAAAACAATGGCAGGTAGCTGGTGTATCAGCCACAGAGGCTTGGTGAACAGCCCTGGCATAAATGCACTATGTTAAGTGACCTTAGTGTTTTTAATAACTGCAAGGATTTCCATAGCCTGAAGCAAGGGGAAACGTATAAGGTTACAGAGCCAGTTCTGTCGGGCAGAAGACCAGTATTTAAACTAAATCCAGCTAAACAATGAGGCACAGCAGCAGTTATTTTTGGAGGAGTGAGAGGTGTGTGTGTGTGTTTGTGTGTGTTGGGTGGGGTCAGTGGTATCTTATTTTTTTTGGATCTGTTTACAGGAAATACCAAAACTAAAGGTTTGACATAAACGCACAAGAACTTAAAGCTGAAGAAACAAACATGAGTAAACGGGGGCTGAATTCCATACAGTTAAAAGAGAAGGGGGTGGGGGGGGAGACTTCTAATCAGAATGCTATTAATAATCAGCCCAATTGCAGGAGTACATAACCAAACATCTGAGGAGGTAGTTCTGGGATGAGGTTCAAAACCCAGCTTTCAGCAGCACATGTGAAATAATGCAGCCCCCTGGTCCCCAGCTCCCCATTCTGACTACAACAATGAGTTTCTCCCAGTCAGACAGCCCAATAGACAGAGAGCTTCAAAGCACTGCAGTGAGCAAAGTGAACAACAGAGGAGTATTAGCAGACACTGCAAACAACTTCAAATACAGTGGAAATCTAATTTGTCCCAGAGGTATCTAATTTTACAGCAAGTAAAGAAAACATAAAATACCCATCACTGCAGAAAACTCATATTGGAGGATAAAAAAAAAACAAAGTAATGGAACGGGAAGAGGCTGAGAGGAGAGGTACAAAGCCTCCACACTTCTATTTATAACCATTGAGGCAGTGAACGGGCGCATTCCAAAGCCAGAAGCTACTTTCAAAACCTTTCATTCAAGACTTAATGTTGGTCTCATCTTGAGAAAGGCTGAAGTCCAGAAAAAGGTAAACAATAACATGTAAATGTGCCCCTTTATTTGCCAAAAAAGGGCCCTGGACCATGAATAGCCATTTTTTAAAAAAAAAAATAGAAAGCTGAAGAGAGCAACGAAACAAAAAGCTTCATTATGTGGAATCTTTAATGATAAATTACGAATGACTTTAAAGCGCTGGGATTTCGGTCCATTAGCACTTCAAGCAGGTTCCTCCTTTCAGCCCGAAGTGGGCTTATGTGGGAAAGGCAGAAAGGCCCACTGCCATCACGCGAGTCTGAAGGAGCCTGGCGCAGAGGAGCGGCAGGCGAGAGCACGCTTAGGGGCGGCTTGAGGCCACGCAGGCCAGCGCGGCCCCTGCACCCCACATCTGCCAAAGGTGGCTGCTTCAAGGCCCGGCCTGGGCCTTTTGTGTCTTCATTGTGCATGGAGGTCACCTTCAAAAGGCCGACAGGGCCTCTCTCTCTGTCATGCCATTGGTCAACTGCAGCATGAAAAGCAACACTCCCCTACCCGCTGCCCCCCCTCCCCCTCCCCCAATCGTTTATTGCTTATACAAAGTAGCTGCCCCAAGGCTTCAAAGCGCCCAGTCTATCCTCCCATGCTAAATCAAGGAACTCTCGCAGGTGTTTACACAGATGGAAAACTGGGGAAAGGACTTTATTCCATTACTATGATGACTTGCTCGTCCATTTAACATGACCACTTGGAAAGATTTTGAAATAGGAAACAGGGCCTTAAAAAAGGAGCAGTCCAGAGTGAGTTCTGATATTCTGACTAATAAATACTCCCAGAATTCCACGCTTATCAAGCCTCCACCTTTACCAAGACAATAAAAACATACTAAAGAGGGAGCAGCTGCTTGGCACCCTGTGACAGACGTCCCTGACATTTCCATCTTCCCCAGGAAAAGTCCTCTGAGGGTCTCGCTGAAAATATAAAACCAGATTAACTACAGGGATGGAAAGTCCCAGTTGTTGACTGGCTTTCTAAGCATTATTATGACCTTCCTTAAACAAAGATGAATCTTCACAGATGAGTTTTAAAAAACCAAGTTTCTGTTTTTATTGCAGGATTTGGCCGAACACTAGTGCCTGTGTGCCTGGTGGAGGCGGTCAGCTATGTTTGCCCTCCGGTAAGCTGGGTGTTCAGGGAGGACCAGGGTGAGGCGGGAGGGTACTCCGCACTGCTCCGAGGCCCCGACAAGCAGCTTCACAGACATGCAAGCAGCCCGCGTTGTGCAGCGGCCGTGTGTGCAGATGGAAAGGCCCCCATGTGCTAAGAGGAGCTGCCGACCCCCAGCAGGAGAGCTCGTGCGCGTCAATCCACACACCATGACGAATGGGCAGCGTGAGCCAGCCCCTTCAGCACAAGCACCTCCCCCACAGAGCAGCGAGGGGGGGAAAAAAAAATAAAAGGAATCTCGCTTCAGTTGGTTTGAGCTCCACAGAACTGCCCTTTTCGGAGTTTCGCTTCCTGTGTCTGAGCCGGGTACAGTAGCTCTGAGATGGGCAACACCTTCTTAATGCAACTGAGGAAAAATTAAGGGGGGCGACAAATAAAACACAACCTTAAGCGGATTCTGTTAAGTTCCACTGAACAATATTATGCATTTCACAACATTAGATTTCCGACCCATTTTCAAAGAATACTGGTGAGATGTGAATTATTTCACATTATAACTAAAGAAAAACATAAAAAGACAAGAACTAAAAGAGGCCTTTGCTTTCATGGCCGATGTTTATAGTGGAACGGGTCACAACTTTGCTTGATTGGGTGTCTGACACAATATCCTTAATTGTTCATGACAGGGCATCCTTGGTGTCCCACTATACTGGAATCCATTAAGACCAGCAACACAGCATCCAGACCTCCAGGAGAATGCAGTGCCACTACAAGTCACTGTGGCCCCTTTGTCGATGGAGAGAAGTGACTAGTCCAGAGATCGGCTAAAACAAAGAGGCCAGCTGAACAAGAAAACAAGGAGGATTTAAGCAAAAGCATGGTAGTAAAATTACCTACATGGTGTTAGACCAGTGTTTCTCAACCTGATCCTCAGGTCCCCCCCAGACGGTCTATGTTTTGCTCCCTTCCAGCTCCCGGAACATGGACATAGACTCTCGGGGGGTCTCCAAGGACCAGGTTGAGAAATGCTGCGTTAGACAACAGGAAGGCGAGAGATCTGGATTCCAAAAAACCTCCCCTATTACTATGCTATTAAAATAGTGTCACCAAAACCAGATACAGACATTCTGAAAAGATCGTCACAAGCAGTAACTAAAAAAAATACCTGTATTTGATGTTTTGAGGGATACAGGTCTATATCTAAAAACCATCATGCCTCGGGTAAAATCAAGATCTGTAATGTGTGTCATGTACATGTCACAATTAAAGTGTGTTAAGCAGAACCATGACACTCGGAACTGTGACACAGGGAATTACAACATGACCCCCATAGCCTGGCATCTGAACGCGGCAGTAGCAGAAGAATAATAACAGAATGAAGATGAAGAGGTGAGCTTTAAGCATCTGGGTCATGCAAAACAAGACAGACAGACATTCCGAGGTTCAGCCCCACCAAAGACTGAGAACACATATCATTCCTCACGTTACCTCGATCTTGTCAGTCTTCGCGTCCCCCCAGTAAAGCTTTCCTGGCACGTAGTCGAGGGCCAGCCCGTTGGGCCATCCTAGTGAGGAGTTGAGCAGAACCAGGCGATCGCTTCCATCCAGGTTGGCACGTTCAATCTTAGGCTTCTCCCCCCAGTCTGTCCAGTACATGTAGCTGTGAAGAAACAAGATAATAAAGATCTGAAAGGCATTTTGGATCCATTCACTGATTTATTAGCTCTTTAGGTCCTTCATTAAGAAGTATGGTCCAGTCAAGCAAGAAACACCTACTTCTGAGGATGAAACAAGTAAGGAACGTACCAGAACATTTACGCAATCTACAGATGGATTTCTGACAAGACTAGAAAATAGCCAAAAGACATGTACAAGCAATATGATGGTTGAATTACCATGCCTAAGAGTGTCATTGACTATTCTAATTGTGTTATGTAGATGTCTCCAAATGGTTAAACATCAATTTATGAATATATACCTAAAAAAGAACAAACTTACCCTCTGACTGGGTCCAGTACAATGGCTCTGGGCTCCTCCAGGTTCTCAGAGACCAGAATGCGCCGGCAGGTGCCGTTGAGCCTGGTGACCTCGATTCGGTCGGTACCAGTATCTGTCCAGTAGAGGTTGCGTGCCACCCAGTCCACCGCAATGCCGTCCGGGTGGCTGATCTCCGTGGAGACCAGCGTCTGAGCCTCGCTACCATCGATGCGGGCTCGGCGGATGGCCTTCACCTCGTCGTCCGTCCAGTAGACGTGGCCTTCCGCCGGGTCATAGTCGATGGCAATGGCATGCCGAATGTCGTCTACCTGCAGCACGATGTCAGTGAAATCGGGCAGGTCCAGAGAAATCCGCCGCAGGTCAGTCCGGCGGGCCAGTAACAGAACCTCCTCTGCTCCTAGGTTTGGGAAATGGACATTAAATGGTGGAAGAAGGTAATTAAGCAAAAACAAACATCATAAATGTTAAATCCGTTATTTGTTAATTGAGCAGGTATATGACCAGGGAGATGCATTTGCACAGAAAATTAAAGTGCAAGGAAAAAAAAAACACTACACAGGATCTGAATTTCTTACAGATTCCTGCAAAATGGCATCATTCAAGTTGCCTTATTCAATAACCATGATGCTTGCATATGATTACATGTTCTTAGAACAAAGTTTTCATTAAGTACAACCAGAAATGACAAAAGAGAATAAGTTATAAGGTTATTTAATTTTAAATGACCATTTTTGACCATATTCATACCTAGCTAGTATTAGGGCTGCATGATTCTGAAATAAATGTGAATCACAATTTTTTTTGCGTACTAGTTTTTACACCAGTGGAAAACTTTCACCTTGAAGTACTTTTGGTACTTTCTTGAAGTATCAAAAGTAAGGTACCTGGTGCGGTAGAAAAGCACCCTTTAAAGACAATGCAGAATTATGGGACACTTGAGACTCTCCGGCAAAAACTAGGAGCGCTTGTTTTGATGCAGCTCATGTAATACAATGCAGAGTAACTACTGTAATTTAGAAATGAGATTGCATAGAGGTGTGAATCAAGATTTTTTTATGGTTAATTGATCAGCCCTAGCTAGTATTAGAACAAACCTAAATGACCCAAATATGTAATGCAAGGATGAAAGGCTATTAGTCATTTTCCTTTGACTTGGCCCCACGTATCACTGGTTTACATTACAGATTATTTGCTAAACTGAAACACTTCAGTTCTCCCGTTGTTTTCGCTTATGTTCTGTTTGGCTGTCAGCACTGCTACACCCCAAAGTCATTATAAATATTATTTCTTCCAAAGGCTCTTTCCATTTAGCACAGCACTTCGCAATGCTACTCTTGGGTTTATAACAATAAGAACCCAAAGCAATGCTGTTGAAGGCTCGGCAAATTGTAGAGATCCTAAGTATAGATTTAAGCAGTGAAAGCAATTCTGTTTGGGAAAGTGCAAGAAAATGGGTAATCTTTCACAGGCTTGGCATATAATGGAATGCTTTATGTTTCAGAGTAGCTGGGAAGGAGAAATGGAACAATATCCTATTTCAAATTTACCCTCACATTTAACCCATTATTTACCTTCTCCAGAAATATCATAATATAGCGACAGGCACCCAATTAAACAACAGTAACACAGTGGTGTGTGTAATCGACAAAAAACATGCTTTGTGTCCGTGGGAGTTTATTTAGTTCCAATACATTTCATCACTACCTCTACATACAAATGACGGCTGAGAGGTTCTGACCTCATAAATCTCAGAACTGTCATCAGCTCTGCAGATGGAGAACTGGCTCTCCGGAGAAACGTCAAGGGAGACAAGAATGTAAACAGGTCCAGGGCAAGTCAAACAAGCAGAAGGGGCAGCCATAGGGGATGTGCCAGGAATGCCTCTGCTAAACACGTAAACAGGACAAGGCTCTGATCTGATTTCCTGGGTAACTGGTGCACATGCTCCCTATCTGCCCCAGAGGGGAGGCTTGGGCAGGAGGGGGGGTGGGCGACCCTCACCTATGTAAAACAAACAGAGCGGTGTGGCACAGTGTGATGACGAGCAGGCCTGCCGGGGAACCTGTCCCTGGGCTAACAGAAAGTGCTGGAAGGCACTGCCCCCCCCCCCTAAACACGAAGGTCAAGAAAGGCTTGGCTCTGGCCGAGGGCCAAACTGTGATTTACACCCATCCTCACCATGCATGGTAAATGCTGCCATTGTATCATTTCACACACAGAGTAGTGTATGAAGCCGAGAGCACAGTGGGGAGGAGAGTGGGATTTCCCAAGAAGTATAATTCACAGTTGTAATATACTTTGGGTCACGGAGGCTAAGTTCTTAGGTGTCACTAAACTTTGCATGACATCAGACATCGAAATTAAGGCAAACATATTTTTATCACGTCTGCAGGGTGCAGATATGTCCAAAACGGCCAAGAACAATGGAGCGCTAACTTCCAGTCTCGTACTAACCAGGGTTTATCTGCTAACGGGAACTGCACAGAGAAGCAGACCAATCAGCTCCGCACGCATGCACAGTCCAAACCCAAATGACTCAGGGCAGGCTCTGGATTCCCCAACACTGACAAGACGCACAGATCACCGACAGCTGAAGTCCATGGCTGCATGATGAGATAGTATTAACAGGACATCTGCAAGCCTTACAAACAGGGGGACCATATGCCATAAATTACGCCACTGTCAGGCCTCTGGAAGTAAGTGACTGCACACTACAGATCTGTCAATGTTATATATTCACCACAAACATCTCATTTGGGGGGAAAAGAAAAAACACAAAAATTAGATTATATGCTCCACTGCTGTAGACATTAAACAGTTGCGGCATAAGATTAGAATTTCCCATCACCAGTAAGAACTACAGCTAAACTTGATTATTTTTGACTGCATCAGAAAGAAATTGGTAAAATGCTCCCCATCATTTAAATGACCATTAATTCTGCTTCATTACATACAGTATGGAGGTCATCAACAGTGTGGCCCAGAGCGGATAAACGACCTCAGCTAGTAATAAACCACAGACAGAGAACGTGAGCTTGGTGTTTAGCCATTTAATGAACCTTCATTGGGAAGAAAGCAGACCCTGCAATTTAGCATTCAAAATTCAACAGAGGCGAATCAGAGGCGAAGAGATGGTACTAGATGATCAGCCTATTGGCAGTTACAATGTGTTTACTGTAAGGCAAAGTTGCAAAGCCCAACAGAAACTTCTTCACTACTTAACTAGGCTCCGCTCCTGCTTATTCTAAAGTGTTAAACGTAATGACTTTTCCCTCATCCCCACATAAGAAACGTGCTGTTATTGTGAGAGCAGCGTGCACTTCGGATGCAGTCTGTGCAGTGTGAATGTGAGTGTCGGACACACAGCATTACATCATATCGGCATTACATCATATCGGCATTACATCATATACGGCCTGACTGGCTTTCTACTCTGCGCAGCACTATCCATGCAGGGCTTTGGAATCCAAACAAATCCGGATGAGAGTTCCTGGCGGACAGCTGCTCTTCCCGCCATGAGCAACACGCTGAACATTACTGCGCATTTAGGGACGCGATAAAAGCATCAGGCGATTAAGCTACACGCCATCTCTGGGAGAAGATGATGTCTGACTAACTGTAGCTTCCCACCTGGGCTGCAGGTCTTGCCATCAGCCTGGAGACGGACGCCGGTGGGACAGGCACAGCTGTAGAAGGGATCCATGGGAGACAGGAGGCACAGGTGGGAACAGCCGCCATTGTCAAGCCTGCAGGGGGTCTGCACTGTGGTGGGAGGAAAGAGTCAAGATGAGGTCATTACTGCCACCCCCACCTGCACAGAACCCACAGACAACCAACCACCATGTATAAAGTGGCTCATGTCCTGGTTACTGTTCATAAATTCACAGCATAGGGAATAAACTTCAAAGGAACAGCTACTTTGATTACATAAATGCTGGTCATTTACAGAATATCTCAACTGCAGATCCAAGCTTTATTTACTGTTCTTTTCAGAAATGAACTCTAAAGTGTTTTATGTTTTTGTTCTCAAATGACACTATTCCCTGAACGGTGGCAGACATCTTCATTTCCATGTTTTATCAGTGTGATTTTGTGTGGCACTCAAAGCCGCTGGCTTTCATTTTTTACTTGGGCGCTGGTCTGATCTCATTTTTCAAGCTGCATGACGACAGATTTAAGAGACGCTATGAGAAAGACGAGCTAGCTGAAGAACGGACCTCCATCCTAAGACAAGGGAGATATGAGCAGTTTGCCGTGCAGCCTGATTAGCATTTTTGTAGACTTCCATTTGACATGGGGACATGAGCACTGACCCATGGATTGAGACCCCCACCCCCCAAAACACCCCAGCTAACCTGTAAACCACAATCCCACCATCATCACCCATTTGCACAAAGGGTAGTGTGGAAACACCAGGGAAGAGGTTGCCAAAAACCAGGATGGGACCATTGCAACTTAGCCCTTTGTGTCTGTTCAAGGCTGGGAACTAGAATGTGCTGGAAATGGACTCTGCCCCAGATCCGTGGAGACTGCGTATTTATTTGACTTGGACAGCAGGCCAGATGCTCGAGACGGTAGCGATCCCGGAAAAACAAAGCGGAGGGAGTGATTGTGCCGCATTCCTCTGTTTTCTGGTCGGCCACGGCAGTCATTTTCTCAGCAGGACAGTGCATTCATCAGGGAAGCAGACGCACAGCCATGTGGGGAAGGCCAGCATTACCAAACAAGGAAGACCTGAGAGGTGTGATCATAAAACTGGCATGTTTCCGTTAGTGTCTACACTACAGTCCGGTGTGCAGCAATATGGCAGACCATTTCTCACACGTAACCAAAAAATACATAGTTTATGGGTAAATATAGCTTTACGAAAACAATGGATAAATGTTTGAAGACGGACTTATTTCTTAGCTTGACTGACGCTAAAGAGCAACAGAAGCAGGAGCCTGGGCCCCTCCCACAGAGAGAAGCCTACAAACTAGCAGCCGAGCTGGGCTGCTGAAAGGCACAAGTCCCAGGTGGGCTGACGCTGCTGAAACGGAGGAGGAAAGAAGAAAAAAAAAACTGAGAAAACAAGCAAGGGAAAGAGGCAGGGGAGGAATCCATCACTCATGGCCCAGCTACAGGTCACATTATCATCACGCTCTGCCACTGAGCTGCCGGCACAATCTGCTGAAGTGCTTTTCTGTCCCACAGTCGACGCCAGGGAGTCCCCGTCGAACAGCCAGCCTCCGTGTGCTCAGCACATTTAATATCACACTTATGTTCCACCTCTTGTGCAAATGCAGTGGGACTCAGAGTAGGCTTTGTTTATATGGGCCCATCAGACTAAGGAAACACCATCCAGCACCTCAGCATAGGACCCCAGGCAGGGCAGACACAATGGGGCCATGGTATGCCTGTATTGCTTAGGATCTTACAATAAAAGGCACTGTAAACATACACACTGGGGGGGGGGGGGGGGGGGGGGAGGCCCACCGGGGCCCTGAACCGGGGAGGGGGGGAAGAGGGGGGAGAAAAACAACACAAGGAAGGGCGGAGGCCCACCCAACCCGGACACACCGCG
>JABFEA020000010.1:24806014-24833814 GCA_019775915.2 Cyphomyrus plagiostoma | reverse complement strand
TCCCACCCTCTCCTTTTTCGCCTTTGTGTTATCGGATCCACCTCTTCCTATCAATCTTCCGCCGCGGTTGGGCGGGGGGGGGCCGGGACCTGGGGGGGGGGGGGCGGGGGGTACAGCAGCACATGCAGGAGGCTGACAGCAGTCGAGCCAGCAGCCTGATGAGGCTGTACCTAGCTGCACCTGGCACTGCATGTAAGGGAGCCAGAGAGAGGGAGTGTGGAAAAAGACCGGAGATAGAAGTTGAGATTTTCTTCAGAAATGTTTTTCTTTTATGACTTAAGTTCGTTTGCAGGACTCTCTTTGCAGTTTATAATTAACTCTAAGAGAACAAACACCGCCACAGCATGTAGCACAAACTGCAACAGTACTCTATTCCTTTAAAAGCCAATGTCCCCATGAAGAGTTTAACAAAGCCTTGCTCTAGTCGTTCTTTGTATCTGTCCCATTCTACCATTACAGAATTTAAAGAACAGCTATACCACAATTATTTGGGTCAGATGTTCAGAACATAGCAAATACAGACAATGGCTAAGGGAATTCAAGTGTAAATCTGAGAAAATACTATTTAAGAGGAAAATTCTTCAGCACAATTTCTTCTATTGAATTCATATATCACCTTCACTATTAATCTGCTGCTACATATATTTCCCTCATATAGCTATATCGTAGTTGCTGTTCACTTTGCAGTTAAAGCTTTAAAATGAGAATTAAACTTTTATGCAGATTTAAATGTTTGCCATATTTCCATTAGTTTTTGTGATATATAGACAATGTGTCTTGCTAGAAGTAGCTTGCTATGGCTCTACCACAGCAAAATACCTCTAAAAAAAAAAAGCTTTACGTTATTGCTTATAATTTTGAATTATAAAGGGCAGCCTTGTTCAAATACTACAACAACTACATTTTACAACTGTGAGTATTATACAACCGTGGTTAATTGATAAACAATGCAACAGCTCTGGTCCTAAGTCCAAAGCAAAGACAAGAATTTACATACAATCAAAACATAACCTGGATCACTAAATTTGAAGGCTCTTCATTGTCCACACCTGTGCCAGCCAGTGAAACTAGGAAAAATCATGAAACTCACGGACACATGAGGGAATCAGATATATGTCAGCGTCCAGGAATATGAATGTAAATCCTCTGAGAAGTGAAGACAGGGACAACCTGCAGACTTAGAAGGAGAGGGGGAAGAAAAAAAAAAAAAACACAGGAAAGCAGGGTTCTCACCGCGCGGCTGGGTTGAGTGCGATGGCACGGGGTTGGTCAAGGCCCTGCCAGAAGAGCACCTTGCGGAAGCTGCCGTCCAGGTTGGCCACCTCTATGCGATTGGTCTCCGAGTCGGTCCAGTAAAGCTTGCGGCCGAGCCAATCGCAGGCCAGGCCATCGGGAGAGTCTAGGCCCGACACCACAGTCTGCTTGATGGCTTGGGTGGCCTCCTTCATAGCTTAAAGAGTAAAAGACGGGAAACAGGAGGGTCAGAGGACATGACCTCGACCAATCATCAGTAAGATAAATCATCTCTACGAAGCCTGCTCCACAAGTACGCTAGTCTATGAGTCACTGAGCTGTATTTACATGAACATTTGAATGTCTCTCTAAGACAGTGTTTCTCAAGCTGACCGTCAGAGACCCCCAGACTCTCACATGTTTGCTCCCTCTTAGCTCCTGGTCTGCAGGAAGCAAAAACGTGGACTGTTTGGGGGTCTCCTAGGACCATGTTAAGAAGGACTGGTCTAAGATACCCAGGATCATGTTTGTTCAGCCAATCTACAAAAGAAAATCATGCAATGAAACATCATAACAAGAAAACAACTATCTAATGCGTGGTTTAAAATCTAAACTGTCCATTGTGATGCAGCGTGAGAAGACAATCTGCAATGCTACCATTGCTTGACTGGTTGTAATATGTCTGCTTGATGGCCTCCTCACTGACGTCTGTCCAGAAGATCAGCCCCTCAGAGAAGAGGAAGTCCACCGCAACTGCGTCCAGGCCACTGACCACCACAGTGGACTCCGCCCTTCCAGCCTCTGCATCCACCAGTCGAACATCGCGGCGATTTGCGAACAGCAGCAGCGGGGAGCCTGAGCAGGAGAAGGCCAAGAAGAATGGAAGGAGAACCAAAGGCGAAGGAAATGGAAGGAAGCAAACGGACGCATCCCTCTGAGTCTATCAACCATTTGTTTTCTTGAAACACTCCATATTAAATCCTGGTAGAAAATATACAGGCAGTACCCAGGTTACCAAGGAAATCTGAATTTGTAAAAATAAGTTGAAATAAGAATATTACAGTGCACAACAACAGCAGAAATAACTACAAATGCTGCTGTACCTCAAGCTGTGCCATTAACATGAGCATCACAATCTAGTGTGTGCATTCATTATGAATCATTGTAAGGAACCCAAATTATTAATACAAGGGGCTTTAGGGCAGTTGGTTCGTACGTTGGACATTTTTAACCTGGGGACTGCCTGCATGCAATTTTTAACTTTAGGCACAATAAAGATGCCTTCAATAGTTTCACATGTGAATCAATTTAATTAGCAATAAGCTAAAGATCGGGAAAACCTGCACATTGTGACAATGTCTGGGAAGTGACAGGACGACAGCCAGAGTGACCCAGATGATGTCCAGACACAGCCAGGAAGCGGTTGTCATGGCTGCATCACGAGGGGTGTGGGTTTGGGTGCTGCTCAGCGGTCAACCGGCATTGCCAGTCCGCATGGCACTGGGACAGCAGCTCCAAGTGTAAAGGTCCAGCACTGGCAGCCAGACCTGCACACGCTGCCTTCATTCCCCTCACAGCCACACTGCCACTCTCAGACGGGAGGAGCAGCTCCCACAGGAGTGAGGGCCATTAACGGTGTCATTTTCATGCAAGTCAGCATAACACAATGCACCGGAAACCTTACATCACAAATTCTAGCCGCTCACAACCTGCGCAAAAACAAACAAAAAAAAAAAACTTGTTCTACTCTTTAGCAATGAAAGATGTGATTTTCAAAAAAGTTTAGTCTTTGACATATTTGAACTTGTGTGCCAACATGAGCACAATTAGAGGGTCCCAAACACTGGAGCCACCACCAGTCTCAAGTGATGCTAAAAGTTAAGCATGTCCTGACAGCGCAAACCAAACTGAACAATTCACACCTTGTCTTCACCCAAGACAGACAGGACTGCTTGTCAGCCTGCTTAATTACCAAAGGGTGACAGGGCAATTGACCAGAGACAAATAAGTCACAAATAAATCCAAGAGACATGATACAATCATTCCTTACTGGGGAATCTCCAGCTAAGATCTGAGGTGTTGAAATAACTAGGATACTGGTTCAGCATCAGGCCTGTGGGGTGTGTGAAATGGAAGTTTAGACGAAGGGCATGTGTGCCACAGCAAACTGGACCCGTTTATTTTGTTCTGGACTATCAAGTAGAAATAGAAAAATGCAGCAATCTTCAGATTTGCTTTGGTCAGAACTAGCCCACAAAAACTGATTACTTGCAGTTACATGAAAAACAGTTCATTAAATGCTGGAAGAAGCACAGTGTAAAATGACAGGACATCCTCAGCCCAGAGTCTAATGGCAGCAGTGACAGTCCTGTGACTATTTCCCCCATTGAGTACAATACAGGAACACTGTTGGATAGAAGGGGCATGTCAGGAGGGGGAAATGAAAGACAGCTTTGGCAGCAAAGAACAAAAAAAAGCAGGCTAACTGAACACTCCTTCCAGGATACAAAGCTCATCTAGCCTCACACCCTCCCCCAGCTCACAGTCCAAGCAGAGGTACTTCCCAAGTGCAATACGAGAGAGGACACAGTCCAAGATCATCAGCAACACACACTAACACGCCAAAGCTCCGGTGAGAGAGACAAATTCCACGCTGCTAACCGCGCGATGCTAAGACATTAGGTTAACGTGACGCTAAAATATTTCTGTGGCGTCTCAGAAGACCCGAACAGGAGGGGAAAGGACTTGTAGTCTCTCTCTGCCATTTAAAACTACACCTAAGCCCTGTCCATTTCTTGCAATGTGACTGAAACGCATATACTCCTGATATTATTAAGACCATTTTTAAGTCGTGCCTGCACGAACAAGAAGTCAGTCAGCTCCCTGCACATGGCAGAGGCACAACAGAGGAAGGTCTGCCGTGCTGTGAAGAGGGAGGTAAGGGCACAGGGCTCAGCTCCTGCCTCGGCTCAGCCATTCGCTTCCCAGGAAGGGTGTGGCAGGGAGGGGTGAGGCGGCAAAAAAGCGACTATAAGGTGGACATCAAACAGCCTGAGAAGGAGCGGCCCGCACGGGGTCAAAGGCGGCACCGAGAAAGCCAAGCCGACTCGCCTCGATGAGGCCGACCCGCCACATGGAATTCCGGAAGGTTCTCAGCCCTTCCACCTGGCCGGCTCACGTGACCCTTTGAACCATTGTCAGGCACCGGCTTTTCCAGTCCCGTGAAAGGACACGGTGAGCACCTGGCCGACTGCGGCGCTCGCCTCGGCCTTTGTCGGGGAGGCAGCACAAAAGGAAGAGCTGAGGAGTCTCGGCTTGTCGCCGTCATCGGGCAGCTCTGCGAGGGATGAGAAGGGACTTGAAAAAGAAGACGGCAGCCTGGCACGCAGACATGCGCCCCCACTCCCAAAGCCATAATAATCACCCCGCCCTCTTGTTTTCTTCCAGCTTGTTTGGGCTCAGTTTATCATTCCTAAAGCTTATCAGTGTATTTTCCACCATTTGTGTTAGAGGTGTCAGAATGAAAACAAGTACGTATGCATGTCAGGGAACAGGTACATAGAACAAGGTGATTTATTCCAGACGAGTGCAGTTCCTCTAATCATCTCACTACCGAAAACAGAATTAATACGTCTCCAAATTTCACAAACCCAAACTGAAGACTATTGACAATAATATCGCCTTGCACACCAACCCTCCTTTTCCCTGGCCAGGGAAGTCACACATTTACTCCACAAGTTGTGTTGTCACAGATTTTATAACTTTTAAACCAGTCAAAACAACAGTCTTTTTCAGGCACACACCCTGAGCACATTTTGGCAGACATGGTTACTTTAAGCTGCTTTAATTCTTGACTTTTTGCACAGGTCATTTTATTTTCCAATGATTCGTGATTATTTCACATGTTTAATATGTAAAGCATAGCACAAATGCACAGAATACAGAAAATGAGACTTTGTTACACTGTGCTGAAGTTTATGAGGTGGGACACATTCTTTCAGTGAGTTAGATAGTACAGCCACATATGATAGTTAGAAGATACAAAATTGTGATTATTTTTATGGGGGAATCATTCAGGTTCCAAATCAATGATTTAAGTTTTATCTAAAAAACACAAACAGGAACTAGTAGACTCGTGTGACAGACTGTATTCTATGCACACGATCACAGACTTCCTATTCACGCAGCCCCAGCAGAGATTAATTACTTAATTACTTTAATTCCCATATTAGCATAAAGGCGACCAGAGCGACTTCTAGCAAACGGTTCGGCAACCTTGTTAAATTTGGCTACATATCTGCACTCACTATTAATGCTGAATTTGCACAGATTAAGTTTATCAAGATAAATAAAATTAGTCACATCAATGGATAATGAACTGCGAAACATACAAGTAGATAAACAGACAATTAAGAACCCATTGTATTTTCCTGAAAAATAATTAAATTTAGCTTTTCAGAGACCATAAGCTTGTGCATTTTAAAAATATATAAATAAACTGACCAAACACACACACACACACACACAATTACAGAGGTTTAGTTTTAAGTGATGTAACAGAGCTATGGATGGTTCAGTGGCATTATATAAAGTAAGCCTGGAATGGCTTCAAACAAGATAAATCTGCAAATCGCCTTGATCCAAGGAAACAAATAAACCAGCAGCATAAGTGCACAATAAGATACACAGCTACACTCCAAAGGGCCACATTAAGGAGTGATTCCTACATCCCACTCTAATCCCAAAATTTGCTCGTAAAACTTTTGCTCCAACTTGAACAACTACGAAACCACACTTGACAAATTCTTATGGAGGGAGATCAAATAATTAGTCTCTAATAGCTGCTCATAATACAGACAGAACATACAAAAAGGAACAGATAAATCACTGGTTATTAGCGAAGCTAAGTTTGCATGTCAGTTTCTGACATCCCATCTACTGTAAAGAGAAGACACAGACGTATTATTATTGCAAGAAGGAACAGGGTAAACATAAAAATCTGATATATGCTATCTCCATTACCCAAATCTCAATGCCTCAACTTGTTTCAGTTAAAACTGCATTAGCCTGTCCTTTTCAGTAAGTTTAACAAAAAGGACTGCTTCCAAACGGCATCAGTAAAACAAGGCTCCAATCATCTGGCTACCTGAAACTGCATCCATAAACAAGAATATTTAAATACATAACGTTTAATGAAATATACCTCATAATCCCTGACATGACTTTTCCAGAAAGTTTTTATAAATAGTCACATGATCAGGATCTAAATGTTTTAATAAATTTAAAAAAATATATGATATAACTCCCATATAACAAGATACATAAAACAACTGCTTTAAATGTTACTGACAATTGTTTTTCGAGAGTTTATACCACTAAATTCCAAATATTCACAGCTGACACGTCAAGTTCTTAAAACAAAAATTCTTAAAATGAGAAGTTATACTCAAACGTATCATTATACTGACAGACACAGCCCAACGAAAATATCATAATGAATTCATTTTTATTAAAATCCCAAATATTCATTGCATAAATATTACAATCACACAATCAAATGAATTTTCACATAAACCTCAGATACGAAATAAACCATGATTTCATTCCATGTATAAAATTTAAGTATTAGAGATCATTTCGATATTTCGCAGTTTTTTTTTAAATAAAAGTTTGAATAAACAGCTTAGGAAAGAAAGTCGTGAAATCAAGATTTAGTACAGTAGCTAAATGGCGTTTGACACGTACGAGAGGTAGGAGACTTTAAAAAAATGCTATGTTCATATGTAGTGGTATAATAAAGCAATGGATCGCGTTTTCTGCATCAGAACTTCAGGATCGGCCACAGTTGCATAAATGTTCTCTGAACAACTTCCAATAAATCTCATAGGTGAACAACTAGAAGTTAAGTACATTCACAAGAAAGTCTCCGTACTTTCAACTATTGATCGACACCCAGTTATTGCCACCTATTCCGCAAGGGCATGAAGTTAATAAAATATGAACACGGATTTAGAGATCGAAGACGGTCAAAGAACTTCATTTTGCGGTATAGCCTACCTATAAATTACATTTCAGTCAAGTGGCCATACTGCTCCGTAACACTTCCAGCAGCAATGTTCTCACTTCACAAGCGCAGGACCGGGACCCGAACACAAAAAAGTTACAAAACTTACCATTAACGACAAAGAGCAGAGTACTGTGGATCAGCAATAAAACCTCCATTGAAACCGCATGAAGTTTTAAGTCTCCTCACTCCGGCTCCATTCTTCAATGTGGTGGTGCGGGAAAATACGCAAACTTTCAGCTACAAAAGGAGCAGTTGAGTTTGCGGTAATCTGGATCGCTCTAATCACAGGAGGCACAGCAGCGGCGACTGACAGCGGAAACTGTCTGACGTCACCCAACGCGCACCGCGCAGGGGAGTATCGTGCTCAGGAAAAGCACACATTCTCATATATTCTCTATTAATTAAAAATTATAATGCGATCTGATAGCATAAAACCGTTTCGTTGTTTTAACGTTTGCTTACACGGATAATGAAGAACGTGCAGAACTGTACCTAATTAAAACAATAATAATTTTTACATATACGACTATAAAATTATATTTGAACGGTATCATAATGCATGAATGTACAAGTGACTTAAGCCATCGGATCCAGCTTTTTACTGTCAGTATCTCTTGATTCGCTGTTATCCAGAGTTGGGATAGTCTAGTTTTGCTGCATGCTCTGGGTATGATCTTAAAACCTGTTTGCTGTAATATGATGTCTGCCATTGTGTGTTTTCCCCTGCACTGCACAATTATGGCATATCACACTGCACGTCTCACACATGCTTCTTTGCTGCCCTAACACTCAGTGACCAGCCACCACACCGTCTGCCGCACATCACTGGATTATTTGTTCATTCTCATTGTGCAAGTCATGAGGAATTCATACCCGGCATAGCAGCTCAAGCCCCTAGTGCCTCAGCCGCCTGTGATTAAGCAGGGAAGACCCTCCCTCTGTGGTGAGAGCTCTGCACCGAGAGGGCCACATCGTCATTCTTATCCCAAGGTGCCCCCTTGCTGACACGTAACTGCTGCTTCAGTGGTGCCTGTGACTCACGCTGCCTCTGCTGGTTAAAGGCGACTGCCGTTTCCATCATCACCAGTGCATGTGGCTGCATTTTACCATAAACTCATTAAGTCAGACCAGGCCTGACTGGTATCCATTCCCAAGACTGCGGTAGGCAAGTCTATTACTGAATGGTACCTTTTACTTGGAAAAACCAGATTAAAAGGTTGAATGTTACAGTCTCAACACTGCAAACAGTGAACAAGGGTTACACTGAAGGATCTGAAACATCAGAAGGCTATAATTATCCCAGACTCACAGCAGAAATCCTGGGGCATATAGGGCAGGTTCTGATGGTCTTTCACAAGTTCACACATTCAAGAACTATTTTATGCACTGAAACAGCACCACCAATTTACCTGAATGGCATGTTACAGGAGTGTGAGAGGAGAACTGAGTACCCAGGGCAACTATATGTGGGATATACTGCATATAAAGTACCACCAGTGGAATATACTGCATATAAAGTACCACCAGTGGAATATACTGTAGTATATTCCACTGGTGGTACTTTATATGCAGTATATACTGTAGTATATTCCACTGACATCACCAGAGCATAACGAGAATGATAAATCAGTGGAGACTATGATGTTTTTCACTAATGTTTCTGTGTCTTTACCATCGTAAATTAATGTTTGCTTTATGGTGTTAATGTACACCAAACACAGTGCATGCAAATTCCAGACATACACGACATGCATGGATCTGTACACATTCTTCAAATTATGTAGAGATCGCTGGAATGTGTTTTTAAATTTTATGAAATCATATGTGTCCGCATGGTATCAAGTTTCCTTTTAAATAAATCAGAGGTTGTTCAATATCCCAGGATGCAATGTAACCGTCACATGAAACATTTAGCCGCAGTCTTTTCAGTGCCCGTCAGCTTTTCAGCAAACCTCACCGGACTGCACAATATGCCGCTGCCCACTCTACGGGGACAGGAGCTGCTGTTGGATTCGGAGGTAAAGCTTTGGCAGTGGATTTCCCAACAGGGCCGTGCGGAACGGGCAGCTGCACTGCACGCCTTTGCCAGGTAGCGGTAACTCAGCGGTGGTACCTGCTGTAAGCATCGAGGAACGTTCAGCGATGACTAATCATTGAGGTGGCCAATAGAGAGCAATGCTCCTCGGGGCTTAACTGGGGCTGGGGGGGAAAGTGTCAGCCCGACGTGACATTAGGAGAGCATGATGACTTGCTTTGGATCAGTGAGCAGCTGTCAAGGTCACCTTCTGCAACAAACTTATTTTTAAATTTTCTTTGCTGTGGACAAAAGATGCTGGGAATGGTCTTGTAACAGAACCCCAGCAAGGCTGTCAGAAGTAGCAAAGAGAAAATATTATTAATTAAATTTCATCATTATTAGGCTATAGTATTTCTTATTTGTCAGAAAAATATAAGCTCCTAGTCCTGTCTAGAGTATCATCATACCTGTAAACATTAGCCAAAGTGTTGACCATCTTATGCAAGTTCTAGGTCTGAACTTCTTCACTGGATCCTGTGGCACAAGTTCCTAACACTCCTAGGATTAATATAAAAGACCACACAAAGACCACAAAGAATATGAGGAACTATCAGAAGTCTGTAAAACTGCCTTTAAGAAACTTTCTTCAAAGTTAGTCAGAAACCAAATACAATGCGTCATATTAAATCATGGAAGGATTTAGATTTACACTGGCCTGAGCAGAGGACAACACTGCCACCATTAGGTGGAACTGGGAAGCTCTACTGCAAGTCCCAAATCTTTTCTAAGGAGGGACTCAGCTGGCTTGGGGATTGGAGAGGGAAGTTATGTCACCTTTCAAACTGACCACTCCCTCTTAATGAGCAGGAAGGGGGAATTCAGGAACCATGTGTCTGACATTTATACTGTAACCTGCCAAGATGTTTGTGCTAGGATGTCAGATTTAGTTTGACCGCTACTCTGCCAGACCTACAGTGCAGAAAGTCATTCAGAATTCCATATTCATCCATTGAAAACCACATAAAATAGCATGTAAGTTTGCTTTAGCTGAAAATATGTTCATTTGTGTTTATACTTGAAGTGCTGCTATATATAGTGCTGCTATATATAGTACTCATTGGAATAATTATACATAGAGCAATTGAACAAAATCGCACTCTGAAAAAGTAAAAATTTCCCTCTTTGAATGGGGTTCAGAGGATAAGCAGATGTTCTGGCAGAGAAAGTTCTACGGACAGATGCTCAAAGTCCCTGACTAGTCTTAACTTAATATAAATGGAAACACATGTCTTCTTTGGACATTTGAAGAACACAACCAGCAATTCTATGTACTAAGAAAATTTCTATAATGAAATGTTCCCTTACAATGTGCCCAACCTCAGTACCACAGGACACTATGGTTTTCACTGAACCTCAGCCTTTAATAGCTATTTTGAAGTAATTATGTGGACAGTGAGTCACAACAGAGGGTCCTTCTGGTGGAGGACCATCGAGGATCAAGCTTGGACACTCCAACTTCATGCTTAAATGTGAGATGGAACAAGCAGTGTTCCCGTTAAATGAGCAGATTGTGTCTGCTGACGAGCTAATAACACATATGACACACGTCTGGAATGAACGCCAAACCAAACATGTGGATGACACACGCTTGCTAAAGACTGACGTGTAGCTACAGCCAGAAATGTATAAAACAACTTTTGCAAGTTCAAGGTGCATAACATGCAGACAGTCTTGAACCATGTTATGCTGACTTATCATAACTACTGGCTGAATTAGCTCATGACATACTTCCTGCAGAGGGAGTACACACTTAGAATTTTACAGTCTTCATTTGCTTCTTATGGTATTCTGCCTGAATAGAATTGGAATTGGAAAGGGCGCAACGTAGGGCTACAGGAATGATTCCTGATCTTAGAGGAATGTCTTATGAGGAGAGGTTAGCTGAGCTGAATCTGTTTGGCCATGAGCAAAGGAGACTAAGGGGGGACATGATCCAGATATATAAGATTGTAACAGGCCTAGATGTTGTTCAGCCAAATGGCTACTTCATTATTAGTTTAAACACTAGAACTCATGGCCATAAGTGGAAATTAGCGGGGGAACATTTTAAAATGGTTTTGTGAAGGCACTTCATTACACAGCGTGTAGTTAGAGTTTGGAGTATTCTCCCTCTTAGTGTCCTGGGGTCCTTTAAATCAGAGGTAGATAAGATTTTAACAACTCTGAGCTATTAATTACGTTCCCCCCAAACAAGCTTGATGGGTCGAATGGCCTCCTCTCGTTTGTAAATTTCTTATGTTCTTAATTCATGTTCTGTGTGGTGTGTGCTCAGTGGGCTATGGTGCGCCTGTGATCAGAAGGCTACTGGTGCAAATTCCTGGGTTGGCAGAGTGATGTCACCATTGGGTTTTAACCTCCAAATGATGCAGAGATTATATGATCCTGCTGTCTCAGAAATCTCTGCTGCTTTGGATAAAGGTGTTGCCTAAATTAAACAAAAATAGTGTAAATCATTGTGTCTTGTACTGAGTAGTTACTGTACCAAGATGTGATGCCACTGATGAGGACAGACACTACGGTTTCTCTGTGGAAGCTGAATAGAACTGCTAGTAGCCTCTGAAGAAAACAGGTCTTTGTTAAAACAAAGAGCTTTGAGTATTTTGTATTATGGAGTAAATACCTGGTTTTAAAAATATTGTAAAATATATTTACAAGGTAACTGCATAGCAAAAATGGGAGCTGTATCCTCCTGAGGCCCCACCCATTCATTTATGTCCATTGTAGTGGATATTTTATTTTTGCATCTATCTTTTCACTGATGTAAGGAAACATATTTATTCCTATTGTGCACTAAAGAGGACATGCTGTGAAATTAAAAATAAAAATAAATTTGAAAAAAACCTAAATTGTAAGATGTCTTATTTTCTCCAAAGACAAATAACCTTAGATTTACATTATTTGCTGGAATACCAGAGTTAACATGGAATATGGGGACTAGTCAGAGAAAAGAGACTTGAGAAATTCCTCTGATACCTAAATGTCAGAGCAGAGAATACCCCCAGCTCAGGCCTGCTATCCACACCCAACGACTTCATCAGTTTCCTTCAAACCTAAGCATCAGGTTGGACCCACCTAACACAGCTCAGTTACACTGTATTTATTGTGTCATTAAATTCCTCCTTTTAAGAGATTTTAGGTGATATATATCATTTATCATTCCATTGTTGACATACCTTCTTTCCAGTCCAGATGTCACTGTAAATCATTTGCTACAGCTTGTTTGGGTTTCTCTATGCAGAAAGGTGATTTAATATACCTTGCTGATTCTCAAACCTGAAGCATCTGTGCGCACCTCGTATGGCACAATATAAAGATTATGGATTAATTAAAAGCAGTTTTGGGCTCATGAACAACATAGCTATGTCCATTGTAAATCTATAACACATGCCCTTTTCAAATATATCATGACACATTGGAACACACACACTTGCATATAGTTTTTCTAAACATGTTCTGTTTCTCTACCTTCTACTTAATGTATAAACAAAATATATACAGTATACAGATTGTAGCTGGAGGTTTTGTTGATGGATGGGTCAAATGAAGACAATATGATTACAAAAACATGACAAGAAAGAGAGAAAGAACCTAAAATAAAGTCATGAAGATGAACAACTCTAAAACAGTGAGTGCCAGATTTACACCACACTCTCTAATGTAACTGGTAATAGTACACAGGACTGAGAAACTGATTAAGACTGACTGAGAGTACAGCATGGAATTAAGACATTAACACATAAAAACGGGTGTAAATGCGTGCATGTGTAGATTATGTTTATATTACACTGAGGGGACCAAATGTCCCACGCAATGTAATAAAAACCTGTTTTATGAAAGCAAACAGAAATCAAAAATAGCTCATATTTTGTTTGGTTACTTATGGTTAAGGTTAGGGCTGGGTAGGGGTTAAGGTCATCGTGTTGAGATTAGTTTTCCCCATAGAAATTAATGGAGAGTCCCCACAAAGAAATAATCTCTGCATTTAATCATTTCAAGTGCATCTTTTTCTCCGTGGACTTGGATATTTACCTGTTTTCTGTTGTCTTTTCAGTAGTTTTAGGAAATCTTTACTAAGAAATACATATTTGTTCAAAACCATCTACCATCCATACATCCTTCCCAACTTCACCAACACATCTGTACTGATGTGAACTGTGATACAGCAGTCTGCTTAACTAACAAATAAATTTCGCGATATGGTGAACTGCTATTTCTTATTTGCTATTCCTTATCTTTATTATTGATCTAATTTTCCACCATTGTATGTGTGAAATATTAATAAGTATATTAAGAATTTAAGTTAACATGCATTATTATTCTATAGTGTTATAATTCCATGTGATTTAGTTTTTTACTGAAAAAAACAATTAAAGTATGGATGAAATGAGGCAAACTGTCATGAGGAAAAAATGTGCACATTCACATTTTACAGCATAAGAAAAATATACATAAAACTAGAGAAATGTGAAATACAGAATCTTCAGGCAGAACCCATGGAGTCTTGACATTTGGCTTCTTTGCTCAGGGTATAAAGGAGAGTGGGGTTGTCAATACACCCAAATATGCATTAACCTATCAGTCAGAAAACTTATCTCATATCAGCACAGCACTCAAACTCAGTTTAGGCAAGGTATCTATATAAAAAAATGCTTTAACAGGCATGAAAGTACCCACATCCATACTAACAGGTTGTGATTGTATGTTGTAGATATACCTTATATTACTAAAAGTATAGGGGCACCCCTCCAAATCATTAAATTCAGGTGTTCCAATCGCTACCATAGCCACAGGTGTATAAAATCAAGCACCGAAGCGCGCAGACTGCTTCTACAATCATTTGTGAAAGAATCAGTTGATCTCAGGAGTTCAATGAATTCAAGTATGGTACTGTGATAGGATGCTACCTGTGCAATAAGTCCATTCGTGAAATTTCCTCACTACTAGATATTCCACGGTCAGGTATTAGTGGTATTATAACAAAGTGGAAGCAATTCAGAACAAGAGCAACTCAGCCACAAAGTGGTAGGTCACGTAAAATCACAGAGCGGGGACAACACACGCTGAGGTGCACAGTGTGCAGAAGTCCGCAGGTGTTTGCAGAGTCAATAGCTACAGACCTCCAAACTTCGTATGGCCTTCAGATTAGCTCAAGAACAGTGTGTAGAGAACTTCATGGGAAGGGTTTCCATGGCCGTGCAGCTGCATCCAAGCCTTACATTACCAACTGCAACGCAAACCATCGGAAGCAGTGGTGTAAAGCAGACCGCCACGACTCGAGCAGTAGAGATGTGTTCTCTGGAGTGACAAATCAAGCTTCTGATGGATGAGTCTGGGTTTGGCAGTTGTCAGGCGAACGGTACTTGCCTGGCTGCATTGTGCAAAGTATAAAGTTTGGTGGAGGGGGGATTATGGTCTGGGGTTGTTTTTCAGGGGTTGGGCTTAGACTGCTGCCCCTGTGATCTGACCTTGGATAAGCGGTGAATGATGGATGGATAGATGGATAGGCTTGGTCCCTTAGTTCCAGTGAAAGGAACTCTTAATGCTGCAGCATTCAAAGCCATTTTGCACAATTTCATGCTCCTAACTTTGTGGGAACAGTTTGGGGATGGCCCCTTCCTGTTCCAACATGACTGTGCAGCAGTGCACAAAGCAAGGTCCATAAGGACACGGATGAGTGAGTCTGGTGTGCAGGAACTTCACTGGCCAGGCCTTCTCATCCAACATCAGTGCCTGACCTCACAAATGCTCTCCTGGAAGAATTGTCAAAAATTCCCATAAACACACTAAACTTTGTGGACAGCCTTCCCAGATGAGGTGAAGCTGTTATATCTGCAAAGGGTGGGCCAACTCCACATGAAAGCCTTTGTATTAAGGATGGGATGTAATTAAAGTTCATGTGTGTATAAAGGCAGGTGTCCTAATACTTTTGGCAATATAATGTATTGCTTAATACAATCTATACAATCTTGTCAGCTGGCTATTGTTTTTTTTTGGCAACAGCGACTTTAATTGCATGACATGTTTGTTAATGATCAACACAGATATGAGTAACACTGAAAAGAAAGAAAATCCATTCTCTTCCTGTCTTTGGACCAAGTGGTTTGACCCCACTGTTTTATAACAATACAGATATATAATGAAATAAATGCGCTTATTGTTCATCACCGGCTTAATTACAATTATTGAAAAGGTTAAATGTATCGAATACGTGTATGATGTTGTAATGGCATGGGAGGGATTAGAGGGGGTGCCGGTGTCCTTTTGTTTGCTAGCGAATTTGGATAGTTTGCTTAGCCACATATGACCCCAAACAAAAACAGAGATTGCCATCTTGGCAATAAAATGACGTAACTCTGGAGCAAACAACCTAGTATTCCAGCAAGAAATTCAAAGAGCGAGCAAAAAGCCGGTAAAGTAGAGAGGTACTATTCTTTGCGCCCGAGATGATACTCTCGCCCGGTTATTAGCACTTCAGCTTTCCAGAGTGGCTGCGGACTCTCTTCGCGTCTTATGTGGGATGAGGTTTAAAGGGAAAAGTGGCTTGTTTCGCGGCACTACTTCTGTGTGCCTCCGAGAAGGGTTTGAAATAAGCGCTGGATCTTCCGCCTCGACGCACCGAAGAGGCTGACTAACGGTGTATTTTCTGAAATTTTTGCCCTAATACTTGCTGCTTTTGAAACCGAGCTTGTATTTCATATGTGGTCGCTGGTCCGAGTGTACAGTGGGTCTATTTCTTGTCGGCGGCGGTGCTACGGTCCCTTCTATCCTTCCTGTGCTCGCCGCCATCTTGAATTTTAATGCTAATTTCTGGAAATTTTTGTTTCCTCTGATATTTTACCGAAGGAATTTCACGGCGTGTCCGGCTCGTAGCAACGGGCAAGTGTAACCCAAGAGAAAGGTTAAGGTGGGTGCTTTTCATTTATGTCTGTCTCCGGATCGATTGTAAGCTTTTATGACACTTTTGTCCGGGTGAAAATGTTGGCTGGGTGGTATGCTTGATGCAGGAGATAGTCATAGCTAGAGATGAGTTGTCTATTTAAAAGGGCCCAGACTTAAATGCATTTTAAACACGTCTTAAGTTTTGTATATTTATTTATGGCACTTTAAAATATGTAGTAATACAAGCGTTGCGTAATCCGTGTTTATTAGCGAGTTGACCTGCTGTGTTGATCAATAACGAGGCGTTCACTTAATTTTCGTATTTTTCACCAGCGTTATACAGACAGGTGTAGCGAGTTGGCTAGCTGCATGCTAACTGGACGGTTTGGAGGATTAATTGGGGATTCATGTTGACGTTATGCGCGATTTTAGTAAGGCGGTACATAGATATAGAGGTAATGTTTACGGGGTATAGCCCTGGTGAAATCCGTCGTCGGGGGCAGCCGTTAATTTTGGCTTGAGCGATTTGTGTTTAGATCACTGCCATCATTTGTTACAGTTCATGAAGTGTGGCCGTTCAACGGGAAAGGAGACTGCAGCAGCCGCTTGGGGGCAGTATCGCGCCGGCGTCGGCGACCAGCGAGTGGTGGCGCTGCGTGTATTTTTGAGCATTATAATGCTTACATGAGCGATCGCTATCCTAGTGTAATTGCAATGGTCAAACGATCACCTGTGAATAAATAAAGGTTTTTGTGACTGTTGTCATTAGACTAGGATTCTAAGTTTCGTTCTTGGTTATTTTCCATGTATCCTCCTTACGTAACCTTGGTTGGGGTTTTAAGCTGCAGATATACGTGTGTCTCATTCCCGGTTGTGGTGAAGCGATATTTGTCATAGCCCGGTGCATCTTGCTTCACGACAACCTTAATTAAACCTAGTCGGATTTTTTAAGAACCCTTTAATAACAAATGCAAAACATCTCTCCATGGTGGTGTTATTTCAAAGTCTGCGTCAGTACACACGAAATGCGTCGACTAGTTTTAAGAATATAAATCCGATATACACGAGTCCTGCTCATATTAATACGAGAATATCTATTCACCCGGTTGACTAGAAACTGGTCTTCATACTTATGTTCATGCTTATTTTTTTCTTGGTTGAATTGTGGCCGCTACGGGGGGGGCTGCTATATATCAATTTACTGATGCCGCTTTTGAGAAGTTCAAGTCCAAGCCTAAGCAGTCACACGCAGTCGGTAGCAAACAACAATCATCAAAGCATTTCGCAAGACATTTGAAAGGAATTGCACTACAAGTACGCAGTTTGACTTGTTAATGGATGTTAGCAATAATAAATGTAGTAATGAGTTGCAGGGACTAGTTATTGTACATAATATTTTGTTACTAGAAAAACAATGCCGTGCTTTTTTATGCATATGTTGACGAAACTACATGGCTGCTTGAGCAGCAGGTAGGATATTTCAGGATAATGGCTCTTGTAAAACTCTAGTCACGGAGTTGTCAGCTCTAGAAATACAATAAATAATAGAGGAGCCTTAACCAAATGAGTATAGTTTTATTTAATGGGAAATAGAAAGGATGCACCGATACCGGCATTGTGTATCGGGCCGATACTACGCTCATATACTCGTACTTTTGTAGGATACCGAGGCCCGATACACGATGCCGGTACTAATTGCAAAATTAAGTTAAAACTCAGAGCCGCGGCAGAGAGAGACCGCGACAAACTGCTGAAACTGAAGTGTTATTTTTTTTAAAATCTAACGTTAAATAAGTTCAGTTAGGTTAGTAGTTAATGTGACACTTAAGGTTCGGTCACACCGAGCCGTAAGCTTTCTCTGCTCTTGAAAATAAACGAGCGCTACCATGATGACCAATCTCAATTCTCATGGTCTCCTTTGCCGCGACGTGTAGTTAAATTTCTGGGGAGGTACACATCACGCTATCGCTTTCAAAGGGACAGACAGTATTTGTGCATCTGGATACTCAGTTTTGTGTATATTTATATGCTCGCTGTATTCTGTATGGTAAAAAGCTGTTATGAGGAGACTCCTTTGATGTGATGCTATTCTTTTTCTACAGGAAACACTTGAATTTGCCTATCCACACATTGCAGGTCACCTTAAGCACAGAGACTAAATGCAACTGGACCAGGTGGTTTGTTGGTATGAAGTGGATGGGAGAATCCAAGAACATGGTATTAAATGGCAGGCGAAATGGCAGCAGGTTCCCCAGTGAACAGCCCTTGAGCCAATCCCGTCCTCAGCACTCCCAGCGGGCCCATCTGCGCCACAACAAGCGTTCCCCCAGCAGCAGGAGATGTAGCCGGAGTGAGTGTTCTGCCGTAAACCCCAAGCCGCGTGTCATCTTAAGTCAGAATCTTGTGTGGATTTATGGCTATATGGTTCTCAGTTTTCAGAGATTTAACCCACATTAGCCTCTGGAAATTTAGCCGCCTCATAAACTGAAGACCTAGCCTAATGGGTGTGTAGCATCTATGGTTTCTCTTTCTTATGAAAAAAATCTGTTCCATGCAATGTAGCCTTAAATGCAGAAGTAGCCTGCTCCAAATCTATGTGCAAATTGATTTGCGCCGACCACCAGGCTTACAGTGGCTCTGTTCTGCAGGATTCAGCGCGGCTCCCCTGGAGGCAGAGAGGCGCTATGTCCCCTCCTCGGGTATGACCGCCAAAGAGCTTTGTGAGAATGATGACCTCACTACCAGCCTGATTCTTGACCCCTATTTGGGTTTTCAGACTCACAAGATGAACACCAGGTTTGTGCTCAGACTTTGTATTGGTCCCCTTCTGTTTTGATAAGCTTCCAAGATGGCCATGCCAATCTAAAGTAGAGATGCACCAATATCGATATCCGATGGGTATCGGCGCTGATCCAGACCTATTTGATGGATCGGGTATCGGCCATGTGTGACTGATTCATGTCCTATACTTACTTATTTAGTTTTCGTCAATCAATCACACGACAGCTCTTTCCCATTTTACGTGTGTTTTGTTGCGGCATTCAAACCGAACGCAATCGCTGCCCCTCAGTCTTTTTTGCTACTCAGTGGGTGTAAGTACAGTGACCTCCGCCTGCTGTGACGTCATGCGCATTCCCTTCGCAGTACGAGGAGCGTAAGACGAGACATGACAATCTAGGAGTATTTTATGCTTTTAACAGAAACCAGAAGCCCAGTGTTTTGCAATGTATGTAAAATAAAGGTTTGTGGTGGGAATAGCATTTATGGACAATCCCATTTAACAAAGCGCACGCAACTGCGAGACAAAACAAAGCAATGGATGATTTGGGAGTCGCTAATTTTGGACTGTTTTGCAAATTCGTTGCAGCTTGTGATACACTTTTGTTGCAGCCCCTCTTGTAACTGCGCTGACGGTAATGGCAGAAAAAATTAAAATTTTAAGCATTCACCACTTGTGTATATTTGCTTTGAAGATATTCATATTGAACTGCAAATGCCTCAAACGCTTAAACGAGGTGGAACAGTACGTTATGTATGTTTGTAGTAGCTTAATTAAATATTTTTGGTCATACATTTTTCCATCTGTATTTGCTAGCTTAAAAATAACAAAGTGAAAAGAGCTCTTGTATCGGAATCGGATCGGAACTGGAAAAACGTGGATCGCCCATTTCTAATCTAAAATTAGATACATAGTGCACAGTATGGAATATACAGTAAAATGGTGAACATCCACATTTAACTTGTGTAAAGTGTATATACAGTTGGTATGATTATTCTGGCATCTTGACAGGTTTCGACCCATCAAAGGAAGACAAGAGGAGCTGAAGGAAGTGATTGAGGGTTATAAGAAGCACGATGACCTAGAGAAGGCTTTCAATGCTTTGATCGCAGGGGACTGGGCCAGACACTACTTTCTGCACAAGAACAAGGCCCAGGAGAAACTCTTCAAAGAGCATGTAATGCATAGCTGAAGAATCCATCAAAATATCCGTAGAACAAAAGTTTTTATGGACTGAAAATGCAACACTAATTTATTCTTTTTTTTTTTATATAGGTGTTTGTTTATTTACGGATGTTTGCTGCTAATAGTGGATTTGAGATTCTTCCTTGTAATCGCTATTCATCTGAGCAAAATGGAGCTAAAATCGTTGCTACAAAAGAGTGGTAAGCTCCCCAAAGCATGCTACTTCTGTGAGTTTTTAAAGCCTGATCTGCCATAGCTGATAAATATCTACTGTACATTCACCTTTTGTATACATGCTCAGCGTTTGTCACCCTGGCCCTCGGGGACCCCCGGACACTCCACGTTTTTGCTCCCTCCCAGCTCACCATGGACTGCGTGGGGGGGTCTCCAGGGACCAGGCTGAGAAGCACTTTCTTTCTCGCTGTTACTTGAGCTGATCTCCCCGGTTTGTGGTGCAGGAAGAGGAACGATAAAATCGAGTACCTGGTGGGCTGCATCGCTGAGCTGTCGGAGAGCGAGGAGAACCTGCTGTTGCGGCACGGGGAAAATGACTTCAGCGTCATGTACTCCACCCGCAAGAACTGTGCCCAGCTCTGGCTGGGACCTGCTGCCTTCATCAACCACGGTATAGCATTTAGCTTCTGTGTCCAAAATGGGGGTTCTCAATCCTGTTCCTGGTGCCCCCCCCCCCACCAGAATATTTAATTCCAACTTTATCTTAATCAGCCTTATGTGGTCTTAATTGGTTAACACTGAATGAGGCAGCTTCAAAGCAGTGTGAGTTAGAATGAAAATATTCTGGAGGGCGTGGGTGGGTGGGGGGTGTTTCAAGAACTACTGGTTTAAATGGACAACAAACTTGCTCTTTGCCTTTTCACTGGTTCACTGGCCTTCACCAGTTCCACACATCTATGTTACTGTCAGCTGCATTTTCTATGTTGGCCATTGATGATGGGCAAATGTTTGTTTTGTCTTTTCAGATTGTCGGCCAAACTGCAAGGTGAGCGACTGAAGATTGAATTGGGGAAGGGAAATTTCAGCCCAAGGCTTGCAGGGTGTTTTGGTAGTTGTTGTTGTTGATATCAGTGACTGAAATGATAAATAAAAATCCATTTGTTATTTTAGATTGATTGCCCTTATATTTCAATAGCATGTGAGAAATAAGCACAGTACTATTGATGAGTTTGGGGGAGGGAGGTAGCTGAGGTCTTAATGAAAAAATGTTTAAATGAAAAGTAACACTGTTTTTTTCTGGACTGTAAAATATCTAGAATACTTGTGGAAATGAATTTACTGGTCTGTACTTTTTTCTCCAGTTTGTATCTACTGGTCGGGATACTGCTTGTGTCAAGGTTCTTAGAGACATTGAACCAGGGGAAGAAATCTCCTGTTACTATGGCGATGGTTTTTTTGGAGAAAACAATGAATTCTGTGAATGCTACACTTGTGAAAGGTTTGTCCTGAAACTGAGTTACTTAACCATTTTTAAAAGTAATACTGACATTGAATTGCTGTGCTTTTTGAATTTTCAGTTAATCTTGAATCATCTCTTTTTCCAGAAGAGGCACTGGTGCTTTTAAATCCAATGCTGGCCTACCTGTCGTAGCTCCTGTAATCAACAGCAAATATGGACTGAGGGAGACAGACAAGCGGCTCAACAGGCTGAAGAAGCTGGGAGAGATTAACAAGAACTCAGACAGTCAGTCTGTGGGCTCCCATACAGATGCAGATTCTCAGGAAAAGCCAAGCGCACATTCATGTAAGGGCTCCTCTGTTAGATCAGGGTCTGCCTTCATTTGCTTTTGGGGAAAATGTAAATATCTCCTCGAAGAAAGTGAAATTAAATGGGCCATTAACAGATTGTCGTCTTCTATCTATCTATGCTCTGGTTGTTTTATGTGCAACATTTCACTTTAGAACATAAATTAGGCCATAACTTTCTAAAAAGGCAGGTTTTTTCCATGTCTCTCTCTGAAAATACAATTACAAACAGTACTTTTAAAAGTCATTACTCCTTTATTGAGCAAAATGATTGAAATAAATACAGTCAGGCTGCATCTTGTGCGGCTTTTGATATTGCAAATTTGAATGATCTCTGTTCGAAAATAAATTAAAAAAAGATTCAAACTAACCAAAGGGGACAATTTCAAATTGATGCTCAAAGTACATAAGTGTGGGTTGAGCACAGTGTGCATGTCAGCATGCTGTATGTTCAAGCATCCACTGGCCCACACCCTAGCTAAGTTGTTGTCCAGCACTGGTTGGTGGTGGAGCTGCACTTGCTATTTGTGTAGTGTACTATAGCACTCGCTGTTTGTGTAGTGTACTATAGCACTTGCTATTTGTGTAGTGTACTATAGCACTCGCTGTTTGTGTAGTGTACTATAGCACTTGCTGTTTGTGTAGTGTACTATAGCACTCGCTGTTTGTGTAGTGTACTATAGCACTCGCTGTTTGTGTAGTGTACTATAGCACTCGCTGTTTTTTTTTTTTTAGCATACGCTAAAGAGAACATGACTATCCTTACTGTATTGTTTTCACACAGAATTTACATTCTATAGGTACAGTTATGTAATTTAGGCATGATTTAAAGTATTGAAAAATTTGGGAATAGGTGTGTATGCAATCTAAATAGGTACTTGTATATAAGTGTCTTCAATATACATGATTTTGTAATATTGCGGTGGGTTACAATTCACCACGTAAGAGTATATGTGATGTACACATCGAGGAGCAGTTCATTGTCAACGTTAATCTAGTTTGAATTTTATCAAAATAACATTTTTTGTTTGTGGTTTAGCTGCAAAGAAAAGGACGTCCACCAGTGTGAAAAAATTCACCAAAACCCGGACATTAACCAGGCAGTCTTTGTCAAGAACTCCTACCTCTACCTCACCTTCTAAACAAAGTCATATGAATAACTCCAGGGTACCAAAGAAACTAAAATCGAAACCTGCGAAGCCTTTGCCAGCTAAAGTCAAGTTGAGGAGTCGATGCAGGGGAGCAGAGCAGAAAGCCCCCGTTAAAATAGATTCTGGATCCCTGGGTCTCAAAGAGCCTAAGGTGGTCCTTTGCAAGAATGTCCCGGTAAAGAGAGAGAGAGACACAACAGGACCTGCTAAGGTAGAGGGCTCCAGGGGTTGCTTGACACGCCATGCGGCGAAGGAAAATAATCATGACTCTCTAAAGGGTGCTTCTTTGTGTGATGGAAGCTTATCATGCACTTATAGAACTCGAAGGTCAACCAGAACTCAGGGGCCTGCCAGCATTAAGCTTGAACCAAATCCGCTGGAAGGCCTCATGCCTATTCCGGGAGGGGTGGTCATTAAAACAGAGCCTGTGGAAGAATGTGTGACAGATGGGCTCGTGCTGAACAAGCCCAACCTGGAGACCAACTGCCCCAGGAAGGGCAACTGTCCACGACGGAAACGATTACAGGTCAAGCCAGACAGGACAATAAAGGTAGAGGAAAGGGAAGGATATGGAGAAGGCTTTCAGGAGGACCTGTGCAATGCTGATAGGACTGACTGTGGAAAGGTGCTCCTTGGCCTCCCAGAGAAGCCTCGGGAATACAACAGGATGACCAATGGTGACAAGTTTCTTGGCAGTGACAAATCCAAGGACAGCTGCCGAGCCTTCGGTAAAGGCAAGAAGAAGCGTCAGATCACGCGCTACGATGCACAGCTGATCCTGGAAAACAACTCGGGCATCCCCAAGCTCACGCTCCGGCGGCGGAGAGATAGCAGCAGTAGCAAGACCAATGAGCCGAGCGAGGTGGACATGGTCAACTCCTCCAAAATCAGCATCAAGTTCAGCAAGGACCATGACAAGGACAAGAGTAGCTCCTACGTGGCCAAACTGAATAATGGTTTTGGCTCAGGGGGTCACAACTCCACCAAGCTGAAGATTCAGCTGAAACGCGAGGAGGACAGCCGGGCAGTCACACAGGCTCATCTGGGGGAGCTGTCATCCGACGGGGTTGTCACTGGGGTTTTAGGGGAGGGTCTTCAGTGCATGGGTGGGGGTCACCCAACTCAGAATGCAGAGTCCTCATCGTCCGAGGATGAGGAGGAGGAGGAGGAGGAGGATGACTATTTTGATGAAGAGTTTGAGGATGACTTCATTCCACTTCCACCGGCCAAACGTCTTCGACTCATCGTAGGGAAAGATTCCATAGACATTGACATCTCCTCGAGGAGAAGAGAGGATCAGTCTCTGAGGCTCAATGCATAAGCTCTGAAAGTCATGTCTTGACTTTAATGTTCATTTGCAATCAGCTCTGTGTTGTTTAAAAAAATAAATGAATAAGCTGATGAAAATAAAAAATCCATATACAAAAATAAAATTGTCATTCTGTAAAAATTAGGTAAGGCAATGTATTCATTGTGTATATAAATATATAAAAAAAAAATGTACAGTGTATATGATCTTACAGGTCTGAAATGTGCAGATTTTTATTGTACTTTTTATTAACCACAATGTGCAATTTTGAATTCTGTTGACAGCTTGGGTTTGTAGTAAAAGATTTAATCACATGTGCGCACACACAGTCAATTACAAGTTTATTGGGAAGCAGTGGTAGTATATTATGTATCCAAATTGTTTTCATACTAGACAATTACTTTTGAGGGTTCATAATAAGCAGTATGTATATACGTGTGTGTGTGTGTATATATGCATATAATACTTTGCCTTGTGAAATGTATAGGGGGAAAAAAAGTCATGTACAGAACAACTGGGTTAAATTATTTTAAATTTTTATTAAATAAAACTCATTGAGTTGTCAGACATGTCTCAACTGCTGTAGTTCCCTAACCAGTGGGGTTCATGGTGCTTAGAATGGTGGTGCTGGCCCGGGCGGTCTTTTGGAAAAAAGGTGCAGACTACCTGGGGGTCTGCAGTCATGTGTTGTTATAACAACCCCATCTATTCACTTTCTGTTTTTGAGTCCTGGGACTGATGTGCCAGTTGGGTTTGGCCTCATTGTAAAGAAGCTGTCCTTTATTTTTTTTCCTTTTGAAATTTTTGCTGCTGGGATAAAAAAAAAAAGTGTTAAGCAGTCATGCTAGACTTGCTGCCAGATTATCAGTTGACTAGAAAGTTATTGGCTTCATATGTGCATTGTTCCATTCTCGATGTGCGTTGCTGTTTTCTTTTTTCTTTGTTTAAATTTAAACCATAAAAATGTGACACACTATATTCCACTGAAGTGTAATGCATTCCAGCCAGGTCCATGCATAGGTACTGTGGGTTAATGTAGCACCCGAGCTAGAATACAAATAGTCAGAAATGAGCCCTTTCCATTTCATGTTTCATTTGACATTAGCCAAACATTTTAAAATGAATTAACACTTACGTACGTGAGTAGTTATAAGCCACACTTTGAGCCAGAAGTGGAATATGGGATTGATATTTTCAAATTCTATTTCAAAATGTCCATTTGTACATTATTTTGATGTTTGCAGTGTTCATGTTGTCTGCTGCTGACCTGGTTAATATGAACTTTAACCATTTTGTACTGCTCCTGTCACCAGCAGCCCCATTGCAGATATGACCATGGCTAAATCTCACCCCCCCTTCCCCTTTCGAATGTGTGCACTGTACACTGTGTACTGTCCCAGGTGTAATGTCTGTGTATATATATTTTTAAGTTAACATATGCTGGTTGAATTTCCGATTGGCTAAGAGTGAATGGCTGTGACCATTTTGCAGACATTCACAAGTATTATGTGTACAAGAGTAGCGGGATACAATAATCAGAGTTTTTAAAGGGGATGATACAGATGTCCATTAAATCATGAGAACACCTTGTACTTATTTAACAGTTTTGAATACTTGAAATCAAGATAAAAGTTTCTTTCCAAGACTGAAGTCTTTGTGCTGTTTTTTGTGTTGAGCAGTACAGTGTCTGAGCACGTAGCATGTGGCCTTAGTTCTCTGAGATATTGGGTTTGCCTTCCACCCCAGCTTCTATGAATGTACAGTTTACCTGTTCTCAGTCTGTTTCTGCTGTTTTCTCTCAGTGCTTGATATTTCCTCGTAGCACAAAGGCATAAGTGAAATTGCTTTCAGCAGCAGTGGGCAGTCTTATCCAAAAAGGTCTATTGTGTATGCAGGTTTTCACTGTAACTCCCCAATTAGATTACTAATTAGAGGCCTGATTGGCTGAGTCATCCTCACACCTGGGTTTGAAGAGCTGCCCTAAAGGTTACCCCATAAACCTGCATACACACCAGCCCTTTGCAGATGAGACCGCCCACTCCTGGCTTACAGCACATGAGTATGTGCCTTGTGATGGCATCCAGCCATCCATTCCCTGTGCTCCCTGGGATACTATATATACTTTATGTCCATTGCTTGCATTAATTATGCTCAGTGACTGCAAGTGCTGACTGTTTTATTCCTCACTCACCCTTGAACATTAGGACATGTTTCAGTGTGCAAACTAATAGAATTGTCATATGCAAGATTCAGGCTGACTGACATAAACGTATAAGAGGTAATGCATCTTCCAATGAAAGCTTAAGAATGTAAGAAAAACACCTCAAACCACATTTAAACCACAAGATCTATTGGAAGACACTCACATCCTGAACTATGAGCAGTTGGCAGTAAATCCCCTGTAGAATGTGTGAAGAATTTTTAGCAGCCTGCATATCTGAAATGGTAAGTACCATCAGTACCAACAACTGAACTGATCTGCTCGATTTTTCTTGAGTCTTTTTAAAGATGTGCCTTTTGCTCAGGACTCTGTTGCCTAGACATGACCTTCTCATTGACTGATATCCTCTGGGAACCAGCCCCTCAGCAAAAGTTATGTGTCGTAAAAGTGAATCATTGGATTGTTCAGATATACAGTGGGTACGGAAAGTATTCAGACCCCCTTCAATTTTTCACTCTTTTATTGCAACCATTTGCTAAAATCATTTAAAATGTTTTTTTTCCTCATTAATGTACAGACAGCACCCCTTATTGACAGACAAAAAAAAGAATATTTGAAATTGTTGCAGATTTATTAAACAAGAAAAACTGAAATATCACATGGTCCTAAGTATTCAGACCCTTTGCTGTGACACTCATATATTTAACTCAGGTGCTTTCCATTTCGTCTGATCATCCTTCATTCATTCAATTGAGTCCAGCTGTGTTTGATTATACTGATTTGACTTGATTAGGAAAGCCACACACCCGTCTATATAAGACCTTATAGCTCACAATGCATGTCAGAGCAAATGGGACTCATAAGGTCAAAGGAACTGCCTGAAGAGCTCAGAGACAGAATTGTGGCAAGGCATAGATCTAGCCAAGGTTACAAAAAAGTTTCTGCTGCACTTAAGGTTCCCAAGAGCACAGTGGCCTCCATAATTCTTAAACGGAAGATGTTTGGGACGACCAGAACCCTTCCTAGAGCTGGCCGTTCGACCAAGCTGAGCTACCGGGGGAGAAAAGCCCAAAGATCACTTTGGCTGAGCTCCAGAGATACAGTCAGGAGATGGGAGAACATTGCAGAAAGTCAACCATCACTGCAGCCCTCCACCAGTCAGGGCTTTATGGCAGAGTGGCCTGTCGGAAGCCTCTCC
>JABFEA020000010.1:24789289-24801041 GCA_019775915.2 Cyphomyrus plagiostoma | reverse complement strand
TCCTTTATGTGGAACCGGTGTGTGGGTTTGCCCTGTGTTTAGTTAGTACCCCATCCTGCTTTTTTCCGCCCCCCCCCCCCCCCTCCCCACTGAATAAGGCAAGGGGTTTCAGAAAACAAGAGCCCTCCTGAGAAGAGAGACTGTGCCCATGAAATATTATTGAGGAAGTGCAGGATGATGAGAAGGGCGGTGAGCTACTGAATGGCAGCATTTTATACGCTTTTGTATTCTTTTCACTTTTCACTCAAGCCCAGCTGTATGCAATCATTCTACAAATGTCTCTACTGCATTTATAAATCCACAGTCAAATCTGATTGCAAACAGCCATGTGACGTTGGAGCCCTTTAAGTGTGACATGGCATCAGCTTGGCCATGCATGATGGAGTCGACCTCCCTCCCACAGCTGAAACACTTCCAGATGGCCTTGGAGAGCAGATTGCTGAACTTGACACCCTGAGCATGACAGTCCCTCAAGATTCTGGTCATTTAATCGCCACCAGAGTCAGCCTTAACAGAGGGCATGATAGGGGTGATTTATAAGGTCCTTGTTCACTATATGCTGCATATAAAGCCTTAGTCTTATGCATGCTGCCCTTGTCTGGGCTGTCAGAGGCACAGTGTTCTGAAACTTACAGAAGGTGTCATTTTCCATTGAGGATGCAGGGAAAAAGTAGCTTTTTTTTCTCCTTTTACAATTTCAGCAGTCATTATATATCTCTGAAAGGAGACAGTATTGTAAAGACCGAGGGAGAGATGCAAGATTTTGAGAGAATCTGATTCAGCTTTACAGACAAGAAAGTCTATGGAGAAATGTTTGTATTTATGTATTATTTCCAAGCTGTCTGTGTGCAAAATGTATATAGATGCTCTAAGTATAATGTATCTGCTCCAAAAATAGCCAATATATTTATGTAAGCCATTTGATTGGTGTTTTGTTTATTCATTTATCCATCCATTTGTGCATTTGAAATTTGCTGTGAACACTTACCTTTGAGCAATATTCTGTATTTGTTCTATAAACTTGCCTCGGGGTGGTCCTGTGCCTGTCCCGTGGATAAAGAAGAAATTGACCTTTTTTTAAGTTTTTTTTATCAGTCACACCTGCTCTTGTGGATCTCATGCATCAAATGGTTAAATGCGTTGAACTATTCAGACAAAACACCCTGCAGTATAAATGGGTAAATGTTGTAAGTTAGATGCACTTGGGCAACACATGTTAATATACAGGGTGGGCCATTTATATGGATACACCTTAAAAAAATGGGAATGGTTGGTGATGTTAACTTCCTGTTTGTGGCACATTAGTATATGTGAGGGGGGAACTTTTCAAGATGGCTGGTGACCATGGTGGCCATTTTTGTTTCTCCTGCGATCAAAATTAGGGAACAAGAGATGTCACAGCTGATCCAAATTCAAAGTTATTCTAACAAGAATAGAAGAGATGTATTTGAATCATATTTCATAAGTGAAAGCTATGGCATATTACAAAATAAATGGTTTAAACAAGATATTTGAAAGCATGCAATCAAAATTAGAGAACGATTTGTTATATTTGACAGTTTTTGTATCTAATCTGAAATATCGTGAAATATCTGGCAACCCCAATCTATTTGGCAACATTAGTAGGCATTTTGCAAGATGGTGGACATCTCCAAGGTGCCTAAAACCATGTGATGTCAGGTTGTTCAGATGAAGGCTGACAGGATGGCCCTCTTAGGCACTGGAAGAGAAGTTAGTTATTCCAAGAGCTTCATTTCTCAAATATCAAAGCTGTACAATAAAACTAATTTGAGTCAAACATATGACAAGCATGTGAATGAACAGGATGACAGGGAGACTCTTGTGTAGGATTGGTTCAATTGCTCGCCAAATTAGTTCTGGTTAGGGCAAGAACTTGTCTTGACAGGGTCTTGTTGTCTGGGACAGTATGGACTGGAAGCCCACTCTACGGTGACCAAGCCACTCATCAGCAAGAAGAATGAAAAGGTGAGACTGGCCTGTTGCTGAGGATAATGTTGTGTAGACAGAGGAGAACTGGTCCAAAGTTCATTTTAGTGATGAAAGCAAGTTTAATTTTGTTGGTTCAGATGAGAAACATTATTTGTGAATTGAGGAAAGTCTCCACCAAAAGTGTATGAAGAAGTCAGAAAAGTTGGGAGGACTAAATGAAATGATGTGGGGCATGATCTCTGAGTCAGAAGTCTGGCCTCTCATACGGCTACAAAGGTGAATGCTATTGAGTATCAGGAACTCCTTCAGCAACATGTGATTCCTTCCCTAGGAGCATCACCTACTCATTCATTTTTATACAAGATGAATGCCCCTTGCCACACTGCAAAATGGGTGAAGCAATTCCTTGAAGCTGATAACATCAAGGTGATGAAATGACCAGCCCAGAGTCCTGTTCTGAACCCTATCAAGAACCTCTGGAAGGTAAATGGCATCAAAATTATGACAAACAAACCAACTACAGTTACCAAATTGTGCAAGAAACTGGAAGAAGAGGGGAACAGAATTATATCAGAGCAGTGTGAGAAACACACTTTCCTGTGGGTGCTGATATGGCAGTCATTAAAAGCAAGGGCCTCTGTGCTTCCTACTAATGTCTTGAAGTTACCATCAAAAGAACTTGATGCAATTTACTTGTTGGTTTCTTCTACAAGAAAAATTATCTAGTTTGGATCGCATGCCTTCTTCAAATTCCTTGTTTAAATCATTTATTTTGTAATGGGAATAGTTTTCACTGATGAGATATGATTAAAATACTTCTACTCATGGTAAAACAACTTTGAATTTGTATAATCTGTGACTTTCGTATATTACAAAAATGTCTCTAGTTCTCTAATATTGATTGCCACTGTAGATCCCAGTAAATTGTACCTGAGCGCCCCCTGCTGTTCTTCATTTTTATTTTATGTTTTCCTAAGCTAGGGGTGACCAATCTTATCCGCAAAGAGCCGGTGTGTATGCAGGTTTTTGGGGTAATCTTTAGGTCAGTTGTTCAAACCCAGGTGTGAGGACTCGTCAACCAATCAGTCCTCTAATTAGTAGTATAATTAGGGAGTTTCAGTGAAAACTAGAATTCACAAGGGCCCTTTCTGGATAAGATTGACCACCCCTAACCTAAGTCAGGGCTCTTCAAATCTGGTAATCGATTCTAATTTCAGGCCTTGTTATCAGTTCTCCTGGGTAGTTACTTTAATAATTACTGATTCCAATTGGCCACAGAGGCTGCACATCTGGCTCATGGGTAAAGAAAGGCTTGAAAATCAGAGGTACTTGGCCCTTGAGGACCATGATTTGAATAGCTCTGACCTATGAGATGTGTGCTATAATTACAGCCATCTCAGTTATGCAGTGTTTAAAGTTTCTATTGCTGTTTAAAGTAAAGCATTCATTTATAAACAAACAACTTCACCTAATTTCTCAAAATGTAAAACTAGCTTTGTTATTTAAATCAAAATGTGTTGTAATTGATTTTCTTCAGCAAGCTACTCTTGCTATTTCTCCAAACTTTCATACTCAGCACCATCAGTCTCAGTGCCAACAAAACAACATGTACTGTACAGCCCAGATTGATTGAAAAACCACTGGAAAAGATAGTCTGCCTCCTTATGTGCTGGTCAAGGGGGAAATCATATGTCTGACAGAACACAACTACATCCACTGTAGATTTCAAACTCATTTTCAGAAATACTCGTACCCAAATACTCGTATCCAATGAGTCTGGAATACAGAAGCATAAGGTTTCTGCAGTAAAGTAGGTACATAAATACTGCAGCTGGCTTTCTTTCTTTTATGTCTTTGTTTTTCCTTTTCCCTGTTTTGTATTACTCTCTCTAATGAGGTTGTAATGTATCACAACACACCCATATAAAGCACCTTCGGATGACTCTGTTGTGAAAGGTGCTATATAAGAATAAACTGAATTGAAGTGATTAAAAGCATGGCTTATACAATGATATTGCAACTCTACTAAGCTTTTGCCTTCTTCAGTTCCACAGATCAAAAAAATAATCAATGAGTACTTAAAAATGATATTTCAGCACCATATCCCTGAATCAACTTAAAAACCACGATCTTGTTAAAATTAATTACATATCAAATAGTCTGAGTATCTTTTTGCATAAAATGGAAATGCTAGAAAAGAAGGGGAAACAAAATATTGTAGTGTAGCCAAACAGAGCATTAAACACTTTAGTATATTTTATCAGCAATATAAGATACACTGCACCTCCATTTTCAGGTGTAATATGCAATCATCTTTTAGGGAAACCATTAGTAGTGTTGGGATAATTAACAAATATAAATGAGAGAATACATAGCTGTTTTACAGGTTTAATTCCCCAGTCTTCACAGTAATAACGATAATCCATTAACACAAAACAGACAAGAGCAAAGGTGTGTGAACTGATTGGAAATCAATATTTTCTTTTTCTGAAAACTTGACACATCATTCAGACACCCACAAGTAATTGCAGCACGTCTTAACGGTCATCAGAAGTGGGTGAATATCATGAGGTATGGTGGAAACAGGCCTTCCAGTTTATGCAACTGCAGTGCTTAAATTTTTCCAACAGGGGGGGTGGGAGATTATGGAGCCCAGGAGGGGACATGGGAGGAAAAAAAAAGATAAACATTTAGAAGACCCCACAAATTATTAATAACTGTGCTGTGTCTGTTTGAAATACAAAATCTGGAGTTTTGGCCTGTTTGTCGACTAATAGGCCTAAGTATAAGCGCAAACAATAAAGACAGGTCCAGTTAAGTATAATTTAAGCATTAAACTTTGGGGGACAGTGCACACCATGTAACTTTCATATTATGTGTTCTTATACGCATTCATTCATTCATTCATTCATTTATTGCACTATAAATGTCCATTCACTGCCAATGACTATAAGAAAGACAGCTGGGCTATTGATGATAAAGTGCACACGCCACCATTGAAATATTCATTAAAAATTTGACCGTACATAAATCTGAAAAATGTGTGTTGTTCACTTTTATTCAAAGATATGGCAGCCGGAAAACTGAACAAAGTTAATTTCACCGTGGTGCCAGAGTTAAGGTTTAAACCTGAACCCACTTTTGGGTATACCTCCCTGATATTCTCGATTGATGATGTATATGTATGGAAATGGAATTTCAACACCGCAGTAAAGTTTGCTTTTTATGCAGTTTTACGGCTGTTTAAATGTTTTTTTTTTTAAAATATACAGTGGTACCTCGGTTCTCAAACTCATTAGAACTCGAGAACTGAGGTACCACTGTACAGTTCAATGTCTGTGTGTGCACTCAATGTTCAACAGCCCATCTGTCTTGCTTAAAGTCACTGATGGTTAATTTGTATAAATAAATGAGTATAAAAACACATAATATGAACACATTATAGTATGCATTGTCCCCCATAGTTTAATGGTTTATTCTTATTAGTCAATAAATAGCCCAAAATTCCATCTTTTGTATTTCAAACACAGCACAGTTATTAATGTTTTGCGAGATCTCGCAAATGTTTATCTTTTTTTCCTCCTATGTCCCCTCCCAGACTCTGTAGGAGATGAAATGCTGTAACAACACAAAAATGTTTAATGATCCTATGTTCACAGACTACAGGATTGATCTGCTACGATGTAATAACTTATAATTAAACAATTTAGGAAAGGTTTGTATTACAGTGAAAAGTAAATACAATCATTATATATAAATAGCAACGCTAATAAATCTGGTAAATATTCACAAGAAGCTATTGCTTTATGTTTCATCTGAGATCATTTTAAATACAGCTTCCCCCGTTTGGAAGATGTCTCCTTTATCCGACCGGTCTCCCTTTGGACATGACTTTTTCATTGGCCTGTTGAATTTGGAACACTGTAATGTGTAATGCATTTCTTTTTGTGCCTGTGCGTGCAAGACAGTAGATTATAAATTTCAGAAGCAATTATTTTTAAAAAAGTCCTTTTCTGATATCTTAACACTTTTGTGATTTTGTGAATATATAGTTAGGTCCATATATATTTGGACACTGACACAAGTTTTACTATTTTACCTGTTTACTGAAATATTCCAATTGAAGTTATACAATGACCATGGACATAAAGTGCAGACTCTCAGATTCCATTGTAGGGTATCAACATTCATAATGGATGAAGGGTTTTCGGAGTTTCAGCTTGTTAACATGTGCCACCCTCTTTTTAAATGAGCCCAAAGTAACTGGACAATTCACTTAAAAGCTATTTCATGGACAGGTGGGCAATTCCTTTGTTCTTTCATTATCAATTAAGGAGATAAAAGGCTTGGAGATGATTTGAGGTGTCTTGTTTGCATTTTGTTTTGCATTTGCAAAAATGCCTGGACATCCACGGGCGACAAGTGGTGGATGATTGTGGAATCATTGCGATGGTGAAGAGTAACCCCTTCGTAACAGCCAACCAAGTGAACAGCACTCTCCAGGAGGTATACAGGCGTATCAATATCCAAGTCTACCATAAAGAGAAGACTGCATGAAAGCAAATACAGAGGGTTCACTGCAAGATGCAAACCACTCATAAGCCTTAAGGATAAAAAGGCTATACTGGACTGTGCAAAAAAAAGAAAAACATTTAAAAAGCCAGCACAGTTCTGGAACAGCATTCTTTGGACAGATGAAACCAAGATCAACCTGTATCAGAATGATAGAAAGAAAAAAGTATGGAGAAGGACTGGAACAGCATATGATCCAAAGAACACGGCATCATCTATAAAACATGGTGGAGGCAGTGTGATGTCTTGGGCGTGCATGACTGCCAGTGGCACTGGGTGTTTAGTGTTTCTTGATGATGTGACACAGGATGGAAGCAGCTGAATGACTGTTGAGGTGTTCAGAGACATCATGTCTGCTCAAATGCAGCCAAATTGTTTGGGCGGTTTCATAATATAGATGGACAATGACCCAAAGCACACAGCAAAAGCAACTCAGGACTTTATTAAAGCAAAGAAGTGGAATATTCTCAAATGGCCAAGTCAGTCACCTGATCTCAACCCCATTGAGCCTGCATGTCAATTGTTTAAGATAAACTACAAACAGAAAGACCTTCAAACAAACAGCAACCAATAGCTGCTGCAGTAAAGGCCTGGCAGAGCTTTAAAAAGGAGGAAACTCAGCGTCTGGTCATGTCCATGAGTTCAAGACTTCAGGCAGTCATTGCCTGCAAAGGGTTTTCAACTAAGTATTACAATTGTACATTTTATTTGCAGTTATATTAATTTGTCCAATTACATATGAGCCCCTGAAAGGAGGGAATTGTGTAGAAAAAATACTTTAGTTCCCCACATTTATTTGCAATGTTTTTTTTCTACCCACTGAATTAAAGCTGAAAGTCTGCACTTCTACTGCATCTGACTTATTTCTTTTAATATTCATTGTTGTAATGTACAGAACTCAAAAACCTTTGTCTCTGTTCAAATATTTATGGTCCTGACTGTAACTTGACTAATATATTTATTAGTAAAGTTTTGGTCCATTTGCTGGCTATGTAGACCTAATTTTGATCTCCCCAAAGGTTGTATGCTGAGGCTCTTGCTATCCAGGCAGCCTTTCATCCTAATTGTCAGATTCTATGCCCTAGAAGCTCCTGTTGGCATGGTGACATTACTATTAATTTTTTTTTATCAGTCTAATACACCAAATCAAAATATACCTATTTAATCTGTTGAATATGATGCACAATAAAGTAAACATATTGTTTTCTAATTCAGTTTACACACCTCTGCTTTTGTCTGTTTCATGTTAAATGGATTATCATTATTATTGTGAAGACTGGGGAATAAAACCTGTAAAACCACTATGTATTTTCTCATTTATATTTGCTAATTACCTCAACACTACTAATAGTTTGCCTAAAAGATGATTGCATATTACATCTGAAAATGGAAGTGCAGTGTATCTTATATTGCATCTAAAATATTCACTGCTAAAGTGTTTAACACTTTATTTGGCTAAACTACAATATTTTGTTTCCCCTTCTTTTCCAGCATTTCCATTTCACATCCACTGCAATTAATTGCTTCTGGAAAACTGCTATATTTGTGACAGAACAAAAGCATAAAAATGCTAAATCTTAATTGTGGTGTGTTAACATGAATTAATGATCATAATTCTTTGACTGTCATGGATTTCCATCCCAATCAGGGTGAAATCTGTACAGCGCTGTCTGGGGTAGGCCCTCATGCTCACTGTGCACTCCACTCAACAAACATTTTTTAAAAAACGTTCAAAAGTAATCAGTAAAGATCATTAACAGTCATCCAACATTCAAAGACAATTAATACTTAATAAGCTTGTGAAGTCGGGTTTGGAGGTAATGATGTAATTGAAATGATTTGATTAATTTGACTGTCAGATTAAATTGCATTCTTTTTAAAAAAGCACTTAAAGTGTAAGAAAGGGTAGTTTTCTGTCAGCAGGTGATGAGATGAAAACCCTTGGATCCTAAGGATTCAGATTATGATCTTTGCCTTAGTTGAGGACCAACACTTACTTAACTTAAAGCTTATATTATCTGCAAATATCAAAATAATTGAACTAGCAAACACAGGTATTATCAGAGTGTCATAAACACTGAAATACATAGCACAATACAAAATGATTTTTGAAGGGTTATTCAGAAGAATATGAAATTTTAAATGGAAAGTGTAATAGGAAAATTTCATGACTCAGAATAAGATGGCGTTGCAGGGGTGGCAGCTAGTCGCAACAGCTCTGACCTCTTTCTTTTCTTACGTGTTGTTTTTGAATCTTTATTGTTTTTCCTCCATCACTAATCTCTGTTAGAGGGACTATGGCTCGTGCCCGACCTTTTACATGCTGAACAATGCAACAAAGTTCTGGAGGGGTCTGAAATAAATTTCAGGCCATAGTAATGTCACTGGACAGGGTGCAGAATCTGGTGACAGGGAGTGGGCGAACAAACTGAATCTGTTTTTTTGACAGATTTGATGCTGCCCTCACTAAGTCATCAGGAGTTCACCCACCATAGCCCAGTCTCCAACACCAACAGCTTCCCCCCCAGTCTCACACTGTCACCAAGAAAACCCTCCTCAGGCTACTTCCTGACCACCCAGCATCAGGGGAATCAACACAACAATCCCCCCACTTAAATCTTCAGAAGTCACCGCTCAGCCATTCCCCCGTCAGCCTCTCCATAACGGCAGTTCAGGTGAGGAATGAGCTGAGGAAGATGAAGGTGTGGAAGGCAACGGGCCCGGATGGTATCAGGTCCAGACTTTTCAGAGACTTTGCGGGGTCATTCTGCACATTTTCAACCTCAGTCTCAGTCTGGAGGGCGTTCGCACCATGTGGAAGGCCTCCTGTGTGGTTCCTGTCCCCAAGACTGTGTACCTCAGGGAGCCCAGTCACTTCAGGCCAGTGGCCTTGACGTCCCATCTGATGAAATGCCTGGAGAGGACTGTACTCAATCACATTCGACACCTTGCGAGCAGTGAGCTGGACCCCCATCAGTTCACTTATAGAGCAGGTGTCATCTTCCTGCTCCATCGGTCCCTTTTTCACGTGGAGAGCACTGGGAGAATCATGTTCTTTGACTTCTCCAGTGCTTTCAACACAATACAGCCGTCACGGCTAAGGGAGAAACTGAAGGGAGCTGGTATGGATTGCCATTTGGCTGCATGGATCACTGACTGCCTCAGTAGCAGACCACAGTATGTGAAACTTTGCGACTGCGTGTCTGATGTGACAGTCTGCAGAACAGGGTCTCTGTAAGGTACAGTGCTCTCCCCTTTCTTTGTCACACTGTTCACATCAGACTTCAGAGAAGTTCAGACACAACACGGCCAGCTGTCACCTCCGGAAGTTCTCTGATGATACAGCCATTGTTGGATGTATATCGAAGGGTAGCGATTTGGAATGTAGGGGGGTCATCGGCAACTTTGTTGAATGGTGTGGAAGGAATCACCTCCTGATAAACGCCAATAAGACAAAGGAGATGGTAATTGCCTTCCGCCACAAGGTGACTCCATCTGCACCAGTGAACATTCTGGGAGTGCAGGTAGAGGTTGTGTCTGTGTACAAATATCTGGGTGTTTACATAAACAACAAACTGGACTGGTCACACAACACAGATGCCTGTAGAAGAAGGGGCAAAGCCGTCTCCACCTGCTGAGGACGCTGAGGTCCTTTGGTGTGTGTAGGACACTACTAAGGTCCTTTTACCACACTATAGCATCTGTTATATTCTTCATGGTGGTCTGCTGGGGGTGCGGGAGCTCAGGAAGGGACTGGAAGAGACTGAACAAACTGGTCAGGAGTGCTGGCTCTGTCCTGGGCTGCTCTTTGGACTCTGCTGAGGAGGTGGCTGAGAGGGGGATGCTGGCCAAGTTTACATCCATTATGGTCAGTCCCTCTCAACTCCTGCATGACACAGTGAGGACATTTCAAAACTCCTTCAGCAACATGCAAGTAGGAAGCTTCCACAGGTCCTTAATTCCATCTGCCAGCAGACTTTATAACACCTCAGTTCATAAATTGTCACTATTCTGTATATTGTGCAATACAACTATATTTACATCACTCGGTACAATCTGTATGTATTTGTATGTGTGTGTATTTTGGGTTTGTGTAATTGTGTACACTAATTTTATTATTTATTGTATTTGTTACAGTATTTTTTTGGTCTGTTTCTTTTCTATTGCTTTTTATTTACTGGCTGCAGTGTGGGATCAATAAAGTCTTATCTTATCTTATTCTGGTTAAAAATATTAGCCTTCATACAAGCAGGTGGCTGTTAGAACATCTTAACCTGGGCTGTCAATCCATCATGCCAGGTTTTCTGTCCCCAGGCCCCCCCAAGAGCAACAGTCCCAACAGTACTGGCAACAGGGAACCAGGGGGGCTTGGGCTGCTGACTGGTTGGACGACCAAGATGAAACGGGAGGCTGACTCATTTATAGAGGACTGGAGAACCCAGACCAGGAACCAGGGAACTCAAAAGGGGCAACAAACACAAAACCCAAGACACATGCAAAAAAAAAACCCCAAGGCCAGGACAACACACCAACTGAGGAATGCTGGCTACTGGGGATCATACATTACCCAGAGAGGCCTTGCTGCCTGACGTCATTAATGACCCCATTTCAGATGTGGCCATCTGCATCCTCCTTCAGCTTTCAGCTTTCATACATAACTACCCTCTTCTATTGTCAGCAATTTTGGTCGTTTTTGGTGGCCAGTCTGTAGCATGTAGCAGAGTTGCTGCCTTTTGGCTTCTACAGGCCTCATCAGAGACATTAGTATTGAATGCAACCATTTCAATCCAGCCTGGCAAAATTTGGATGGAATGTGCTGGCTCAGTTTACAGTCAGGTCAAAGTATGTGCATGATGCAATGTAATCATTCTACATTGTATGTACAATGATGTATGAACAAGAAAAAAATGTGTTTCAATATCTGGGCCATGTCTAATTCACATAAAGGTAATAAATTAAAACCTATAGACAAAAGAATAATAACAACAACAGCAGCAGAGGCCTCTATCACAGAGCAGGATATCATGCTTAGCTGAATAATGTGAAATTTAAGGTACCACAGTTTAAATAGACTTAATCTTTGTTCGCTTACATGAGTACTTTTCTTGTTATTCAGCACCAGGTGCCAGTACTCCCCTTCTTATTCAGCACCTGGTGCCAGTACTCCCCTTCTTATTCAGTATCAGGTGCTGGTACTCCCCTTCTTATTCAGCACCTGGTGTCAGTACTC
>JABFEA020000010.1:24764286-24785015 GCA_019775915.2 Cyphomyrus plagiostoma | reverse complement strand
CGGTTTGACTTCTGATATTCAGATCGAGTTCTAGGTCAAACTGGTTTGTTTGACTTTCAAGAAATTCGAGTTCTAGTTAGTTCGAGAACCGAGGTATCATGCACTGTATAATTCCTTAAATGCTGCATGCCACCGCTTGCTGGTGAGTCTAACTATGTGATCATTTTCACTCTTGTACTTGTACTCTTGTACACTCATTTTCCATTTCAAGGTATACACTTATCCAACATCCTACGTGATAACAAATTTCAGTTTCTATGGCAGGTAACTGAAGAAATTAAATCCCATTGGGGTATGAGTGAATCATTATCACTTTGCTAATTTGTCATGTGCTTTTCTGAAAATATGCACCATGCATTAAGTTTGCTGTTGGAGGAAAATGAGTGGGATATGAGCACATTCTTATATAAATTTAAAAAGAGTAGAGTTGTCCCATTCTGAATTTTTTGTGTATGTGTTCTATACACATATAAATGCACCTGTATACATGCTTCTCCGTTATGCCATTTGGGCAGCTTTGAAATAAAGAAACAGGAATGGCTGGTCAAGGAAAGAATCTTCTAAAGGAGATTTGAGAGGTGAATTACGAAGGAAACAATGCAGGCAGCTGTGCATGTTTGAATTTTTTTCTTGAGGGAGTGTGTGAAACTAGATATAGTCGATAGATATAGTTAGATTTATTTTTAACCAATAATGACCATTTTCCCTGCATTTGTCAATGTAATCTTCATCATAGACCATCTGCGATGTTAGTTTCTGTATTCCAACACCGGCAGTGGAATGAAGGGAGTGCAGATCAATAGTGGGATAGTGAACACATTTTCCTTGAACACGTCTTTTGTGTATTCTGCGTTACCTCTACATTCTGCATGACTGCCTATCGTAGCAATGGTCTCAGCAGCAGGAACAATGCAGCCCTCAGCCTGCCTGACAGCTCCATTCTCATCAGCACGTCAGTAGCACAGCACCAACACTTTCCATGAGGGCTGCTCAGCGTCGCTCTGTTCTCTGTAATATACATGGAGATGGACATTATATGAATTATAAGTGTGTGTTTATAGAAGTATGCAAAAATCTTAGTCAGGCCAAGAAAATGATGTTTAAAATCATGTTGTGGTATATTTTTCCAATCGCTATCAACTGGTTGGCCACTAATGACTAGACCAGTCCTACACCTTGTATAGCTAATCAATACCTCATTGAGTTATTTAACTGATTGAAGTAACAAATTAATTGAGCTGCTGGTGAAATTTAATTAATAAATGGAATAGCTAGAATGCCCTTGAAGAGAGGTTTGGGAACTGAAGCAGTGTTCTTCTAACCACCTAACAGGATACCAGTAACCTTGGAGGACAGACAAAATTCTTTTATGTTTTTATTCCCATGTATATATGGACATTATTCATCTTCCAAACACATATCCAAGGCAGGGTCATAGGGGATGGAGGTGTGAGGTGACAGTTTTACTCAATGAGCCACCATCCCTCCCATATACCATTAGCAGCAAAATAAACAGAAAGTGGAAAACAATCTTTGATGTACACTCAGTAGTAGATCAGCTATATAACCGATTATAAAACATGAACGTCGACCATACTAAATTAGTAACATATATTAATGCCATGTTTTTAAAATCGTAATACGGATAAATTTAGTAGTGTGAACTTTCGAAATGTGTATTCACATTTGCCTAACCAACATTCATTGGAAGGCTGTTTCACGTGTAAACTTTCAGTAAAATAATTAGTGGTGGTATATTCTCTATGTATTACGGTATAGGGCTGCGCTCTGATCTACAGCCACACAATACGGTAAGCGGATAGGTTCCGTTGAATTGTGAGATGTGGTATGTGAACCAACATAAAGCTATACAAACTGATTTTCCATGAAAGTGTCAAGCTTTGAACAAATAAAAGAAAAGAAGAAAATATACTCTATTCATTGGTAAAAGGTTTGTGCGCTTTTCGTTTCTGAGTTTGTGGTCGGGAAGGGTATTGTCTTACTGAAATATAAGTGGAGTCCTAAACGCTTATTCACTGACTTAATATTGTCTTGCAAGTTGGATTTGATTTTAATTAATATTGTAGTCGTCATTGCAGTGGAACTTATAGAAATTATGTTTAAGCGAAATTACTAGAAAACTGCTGATTGTTAATATCAATATCGGCGCTTATTTATGAATTATATCGATCCGAAAATTTACACTAATGAATAGAAACTCATACTTGAAAGATTAAACAGAAAGGTCATGCCGTATATTACTGTAAAATGATGAACCAAATAATGCTGAAATTGACATTTAAAATAAGAATTGGTTATTTAGTTAAACGTATTTATATACGAAAACGTTTCAATACGTAGACAGTTGAGTTACATCGTCAATATACAAAGCTATTAAGTGTTAGTGACTGCTTTGTGCACCGCGTGCGACATTTCTGTATGAGCATGCAGTCCAGTTACAAAAATCAGACCCGAATTTCAACCTTTTAACTTTTTTGAAGTAATCATATAAAAAGTAATAAGAGTAATAAGAAAAACACGTACTGCATATTGGTACATTGTTTTGGACCTGCTGACGGATAAAGTGTTTCTCGTTGTGTGTTTTGTATATGTGTAATTCAGTTCTACGTTGTTAAAGACAGCTGCACACACGTACATACTCAAATTTTCACTTTTGTTTAATGCAGGGTGTTCTATTTACGCCGTGAAGTCCACCCATTTATTTCGAATGGCCATTTCTTTGTGAACACAGTCTAGCATTTTGCTCAAGCATGCCATTGGTAATTTATAGTCTCCAAATATTATGTTGTATAGTGTAGGCCTACTCATTAAATGATCCTGGCACTTAACTAATCACAGTGTTCATCTATGCTCTGGGAAGCTTTACAGATCGAAATGTCAAAACCGATTATTTAAAACATGCCATTAAATCGAAGAATCATAAAGTAGATTTATTAAGCAGCACTTATTCAGACTCATTACCATTATAACCCGCGTGTACTGTTAAGGTTATTTCGTATCGTAATCATTTCGTATCATGAAAAAACGGCTTCTGTGGGCACAAGTGTTTATGTTTTAAGTTACGTAATTGCTTTAAAAAAATCAACATTTTTAATCAAAGATAGGTTTCACGTTTGTCTGTTTTTGTTGCTGCATCTTTGTGAGCAATCACATGAAGGAGATAAACTGAGGATGAACAGGGGGGCTATAATATGTGCTGCTAGGGCCAGTGATAGGCCTACTGTTTAATGCCCCCTTTAAGAGCGGACGGCGGGCTGTCCCACGTCTGCAGAACTAGCATGCAGAGGATGCTGATTATGTTTAAAAGGGAACTAGGCTCAGGAGCATTACAGCTTCGCTGGCTGATGGATGGGAGGCTATTTTCCAGCACAAAGAGCACCTGTGTTATTGTGGAGAGCCCCACATGTTAAGGGTTGAACTGCCATAGGGTATAAACCTGTCTGTAAACACACTCAGTAAGTGGCTGGCTCATCTGTTGCTGCATCCAAGAAAAACACATTATTTTTTCATAATTTATAAGTGCCATGCTCTGGGGTGGACTCATGACACGGGTGGAATAGAATAGGCAGCATGAGGATTGGGAGCAAGCTATTTAGCCATTGGTAATAGCGGGGGGGTTCAGGCGGGCAACAGGACATGTTTACTGGCCAGGGATGAACGAAACACTCCATGTATACAGAGTAAGAGACCAAGGGGAAAGGGATAAAAGGCAGAATCCTCTGGGTGATTTGAGTCTGACACTAACATTCTGAACCTGAAGACAGGAGTCCAGGTTGGTCCTCTCACTTCAGAAGACATTGCAACAGATTACAAGCCACTTTCTGGTTTTACTTGCTTTATTCGTCACATAGAGGTACTTTCCAAAACTGGGGCCTCATTCATTACATATTTGGTGAAGGGGCCAGATCTGATTAAGAAATAACATTATTGTTGTTAGTTTAGTTCTACATGTATAGCCATGTACACACTTTGGGAGTGGATTGTCATTTTTAATGTCAGGTTCAAACTCATGCAACACAGGGAGACAAGATAGGGACCTTCAGGAAAACAGCTCAGAGGAGGCTTACTGGGCTAGTAGCTGAGGGACTTAAGGTGCTGTAAAGTTTACTACAGTAAACAGGAAAATACTTTTATATAGATAGTCTTCCTGAAGCCAGAATTATTTTAGCTAAATGAGTGATAGTTTGAAGTTTTATGAGTCACGATGATGAGGGATTAGCACACATTGGTTGTTAGGATTGGTAATGTCTTTACTCAGCCATACATGCTATGGTATTCTGCTGTTAAAGTGTGCTTCAGTAGCACAGCCTGTGCCTGTATTGGCCAGAGATGGAAAGTTCAAGTCCAGTAAGATTTTGTTTCAACTAGCTAGTTGAACACAGTCACAGATACTCAACTGGTTGGTTGAAATAAAATCTTGGTCTGGATTTTTACTTTCTGGACCTGAACTTTCTGTCTGGTGTGGGCTAACCACTAGGGTAATCAGAAACAGATAGGATGGCCTTCATTCCTTTATGTCCTGTTTTGCTTATGAGGCCAGGTGATCAATGGAATGGTTTGGCAGAGCACTTGGAGAACATTTATAGCTTTTATGGATTTGCATGCAGGTGTTTGCTCCTCGAAGCTGATTTCTGAGCACAGTTGTGTGTGAATGCATGTGTGTGTCTCTGTAAATGTTTATGTCTGATGTTATTTGTGTTCCTGAACTTTTTACATGACCAGAAAGAGGATCTTTTCATTTTTTCATTTTTTAATGAATTCATACTCTTCTTAGCTGGGACTTTAAAAAAATTCTTCCTGCAATTTTTTAAATCTCCCTCCTCGTGTGTATTTATAGGTTACTTCTGAAGAAAATGAAGCATATCAGCTTGACCTCTGCATAGGAATACATTGATCTAAGTAAGTTTTTCAACAACCTGCAATATATTGTGCTATATATTGCATATAAAATGTCTAAAACGAATACCATTAATAAAAGTTGCTCTTTAATTCTTCATGAAAGGATTTTATTATGATATGTATTAGGCAAGTTACTCTAAGTGAGAGACATTGTATGCAGCTAATTTTATGGTGTCCTGAATTCACATTAACAAAAGCATGTTTTGAGGTTCTAGAAGACGTGCTTAATGACCACAATGCTGAAAAGGATGCTGACTGCATCTTACAGAAATTTCTTGTACTGTATCAGACTAAGGAAAAGGATTGAATGTAGATATAATTTTACTACTTAAGCCAGCAACAGGACTGCCATATCATCTGACAATAGTAAACAAATGAGGTCTGACTCTTCAATGCTTCTCTTTCCATAGAGTGGTCCTATTATATCTATAGTCTTCCAAGGACTAAAGCCGGTAAAGTCACTGTCTGCAGCTGTGTTCCTACTTTACATTTTATCGTGTGCCAAGTTGTTTTTAGCAATATGCTATAAACATTAAAGGAGAAGCTGCATTATTTCACTGGTCATGGTCATGCAACCCCCGCTCAGATTTCTGCTAATTTATGGCATCAAGAGATGTTGATACTGAACACAACAGGCGGTATTATTAATGCAAACAATGGGCAGGGATGATGGTCTTGGAAACTTGCTTAAGCAATATAGGAAAATGAGTATAAATACTTGTAATTTGTTTCAGATGGGGAAAGACTATTGTACTTGACCAACGAAGTGAACTTAATTAAAGTCAGATTAACACAAAGATGTGGATTTCCCATTTGCAACGTTACTTACTTACAAATTCAGTAAATATGCTGAACTTGTCCCTGTGCATCTATTTCCTACGGACTGGATCTTTAATGGTTAATGATTTCTATACAGAGACCTCAAAGGCAATTGTAGACTGCAGCTCAGATGCTTACCTCTAATCCCATTTTGGTTTCTGCATCTGACTACCTTCTTTCCTATACTGTGATAGATAGATAAACCTTTAAACTGTGTTCTCTAATATTCAGGCCTATTCAAGCTGTGGTGGTCATGTATGCTTTCAGGTTGTTCTTTCAAATTTACATCCCATGATATTTAAATGAAAGAGCATTTTAAAAGATTGCTTTTACAAAATATAATCTTAGTAGGATACTAAAATTGTGGGGTTTTTTGCCTTTGGTTGGATGTCGAAAGGCTACTAGAGATTTAATGGTGATTCTTTAATTTTCTAGGGAATATTATATCTTGTGCTCTTTGATGTGTACATTATCTAGATGCATCACAAATAATTTGCCAGATTTATTGTGAGGATTTAGTTTCACCTTTTTCTTTATACTTGAGAGTTCAGTAGAAGCAGGTGGGTGCTGTCAGCTGATTACTGGTTCTGACAGACTGCTTTTGAAATGGATGCCATTTTAAGAATAAAAGTGAATTCCATCCTTTATGCAATCTATCCTGTTGATCTTCACGTTTGTCTGCTGCTCATAGTGATTAAAGTAAACTGAGAAGGACAATTATCTATGTATATGATTATTAATTAAACAGTTTTATACAGTTGCCTATATCACAAGACATGCATATGGATTTTTGAAGTAATTTATAATTTTTGTTTTACTTCATACATTATCCTACCAAGAGAAGACAAGATAAGACAGACTATTGATCTGACAGGGAAATCATTATGAAATAAAGATGCATAAATCCTATTGAATAAAGTGAAAACAAGGTCTTTTGCATAGAGCTTGGTTCTAATGTAATGTTAATTGATTGAAGGTTTATTCATGTGATATAAATCCATATCCATCCATCCATTTTCCAAACCGCTTATCCTAGTGCGTCACAGGGGGTCCGGAGCCTATCCCGGAAGCAACGGGCACGAGGCAGGGAACAATCCCGGATGGGGGGGCCAGCCTATCGCAGGGCACACTCACACATGCACACCTACGGGCAATTTGGCAACTCCAATCAGCCTCAGCATGTTTTTGGACTGTGGGGGGAAACCAGAGAAAACCCCATGATGACACAGGGAGAACATGCAAGCTCCACACACGTGTGACCCAGGCGGAGACCGGAACCCGGGTCTCAGAAGTGTGAGGCAATAGTGCTAACCACTGCACCACCATGCCACCCCTGAATCCATATCTTATTTGTTAATTTGAGATTATTTAACAATACAAGTCAGACAGGCCCAGTAAATTGATAAATGATATAAATGGATACGATTTTCAGTTTATACTTATCTCAGCTGAGTTGCTATGATCTTGATTCCGGGAAGAACTGGCCTTGAGGTAGCAGAACAGCACTTGTCTACCAGGCATGATCAGGCAGACATCCGCACGCTCTCTGGAGGCGTTATCGTAATCATGTGCCTTTAGAGTCCTCTACGTACACGCTTCTGCTATCTGGCTATGGCTACATCCACACTACCCTTAAAACTTTAAAACACCATCTGATTTTGTTATTCTTTTCTTTTTGTATTGAGATGTTATGGAGATTAACAAGATTTCTCCAGTCAGTCATAAATAGGAACAAAAATTTAAAAGTGTCATTATTAGACACACGTGACAATCCGTCCATCTTCGTACTTATATCTGTTCGAATTTATAAATGATTCTCCAATGTTTTCTGTAATAAAACATTTGATGTGGGTTGCATTATATAGATCTAATAGTTTATTAAGAGATAGTGTCATGTTTATCTGTTTTATATCTAGTTTCAGTGGTTGTCTATAAAAGATTAACTGAAAGGCATATTTCACCACATTCTTATTCCTTAAGTATTAGCATATGGATTTCTTGTTAAAGTTTTTGCCAAAGGCTCTATGGCATTTTAATGTGTATGTGATGAAAGGATCAATGAAGGCATACAGCATGCAGCTGAAATTTTACAAAAGGGTATACTGCACTTCTAAAGAATAATCAAACAAACACATACATTTATTCAGTACAGATTTAGCACATGTTACTATGCAGTTTTTCTGATTATTGCTAGTTATTTTCTTGGTGTTTTGCCGTGTTCTATTTGTTTCAGGTTTCATATTATTAAATCACTATAAATGTGTCCTTTCTTGCACTAGTGTTGCCTATTTCGTGCATAACTGACAGTGTAAGTGCAATTAATGTTTTACTAGTTGCTTACTGATCCAAAAGGACACCGATAAGTGTGTCTTCTGAGCACTGTCCTGTAGGGTAGAACAGCCCGGTCAGGTTGGGGAGCATGTGCTGATGCAGCGCATTGTCGCACCCATAACACAGCGAAACTTGTGTTCCCGGCCGGCAATCCCCCATGCAGATACACAGTCCCACCTGCAGTTGGAGCATAGATAGTAAGACAACAGACAAGACACTCAAGGAATGCCTTAGTCCGAGTCTCATGATACAGTCATTGAAAGAAGTGACATCAGATACCATCAGAAGCTGATCCACCACAGCAATAGGTACTCCCTGAGTATGGCAGCCATCGGACTGACCAAAAGTAGGTATACCCACCTACAGAGATCTGGCCACTCCCCAGTGTATGTACCTCAGAGAGGGTAGAACACTGTAATCTTATTGCAGTGATACACAGACAGAAATGCAGTAATCTTTTTGATCTCGGTTTAAGCAAGTTTTCTAAATACAGACATTCCTCAAACAGATGTTTAACCAGTTCCAAAAATTGTAGTGTAACTAAATCCGAACCAATGAAGTTACTGCAACTCTAATCTGAAACTCCAAAGGAAAAACAATCAAGTGAAGATCAACTGATTTCTGTTTTCTGCCACTGTAATCTTGGCACAAGTAATGAGTCAGTTGTATCACACTGTTTACCATCTTACTGTTGCCATAACAGAAAGATAAATGTTAACCATTATCAGACAGGCAGAGCCCTAAAAACAGAGTGATACAGTCATGAAAAGCAATAAAATTAAGTATCTGTTGCTGTGAGTATGATGGGCTCAAATCTTTATGTGGTATCTCTGGCTAAGCCAAGCAGCAGGGAACATTGCCTAGCAACCAGTAGGAGATTGCAGGTTGTTTTGTGGTGGAGCATGTGACTATTAGCCATGTAGATGCATAGATCATGAGGAGAGAAAGCCTTCTGGGGCATCTTTGCTATTCTTACAATTGTCAGTCTGTTTATCTATCTGTCTGTCTGTCTACTTGTCTGTTTTTTATGTTATTTTATTGTGTTTTGTTTTATTCATATTAGCCATGCATCCCATATATGTATAATATTATGTAAAATACTTGGATAGTAAGGAAATTAAGCTACAAAATTAAACTACATGAAATTATGCCCAAGAGGAATTGATTAATATGGCTGTGATTGAGAATAGTAACTTTCAGGTGTAAATGGTGATATAAGTAAGATATTTACCAGTAGATATTAGGAAAATGGGTGGATGCAGCTTCTAATGTTAGTAACCCTAAAACTGAGTTGTATTTTGAATGAGTGCCCCATGCTAGGGAATGGGAAGTACTGTATTAGATCAGTTTGTAATGCTCAATATGTGGCATAACAAATGCTTTTTATTTGATTTGAAAGCCGTATCTTGATCTGAAGGCGATGTAGTTCAGAGCCTAGAAATGAAAGCCAGCCAGGGTACTGTATGTGAGTGAGGATAGAGAATACACCTCATATTATGACTGGATAACATGCCGATTAATATTTCACCCCACATGTGACATGTGCCATTAGCCTCTGACTTGCATAAAGTGTCAGTCCTTTGTCAGTTTAATCATAGCAGCTAATAAATCTGTGCCTTGGTGTTGATCCAGTACGCATTATGATGTGACCGTTCTTCATGTGCATAAGTGCTTTTTAGGAGTTCATACCATCTTTGTGTGTATATATAAAGTAGTAAGCAAACTAAAAGCCTGTCTGGTAAGATATTTATATGTTGTCAGGATGTTGATTGCAGATGGCATTATAAAATATTGAAATGTTCAGAGCATGCATGCATGATGCTGGCCGTTTCTGTGTGTCAGTGATGGGTTTCCTCTTTTTTCTTTGATCTATGATCCTTAAGCCTTGTGACTTATTATTATCAACAAAATTATTATAAATTTTTCTTCCATGGTTGATTTTCAGTGGCAAGGATTGAGTGGCTATGAATAATATTCAGTTCCAAGTGTATTGATAGAATATTTTGTATTGAAAGATTACTCGTCTAAACATTTGAGGCACTCGAATTTCATGAATCTGCCCACCCATCCAGACACCCATCCATCCAACTGCTTATTCTGGGCACCTTCAGAGGGGGAGTGTGGTCTGAAGCCTGTCCCAGACCGCACAGGCTACACAGGGGTATGCACTGGGTGGGATGGCACATACACAATGGAAAAGGAGTGAGTTTGATATTGGGAGGGGACACTATTTCAATACAAAGGTCTATTTATTGGAGGGAATGAATGAAGCCATATTTAATATTGGGGGGTACACGTCCTCCCTGGTTCCTGAGCCCCTGCACACATGTACTACAAGAAATCTGTAGATGGCATGAAAAAATGGGGGGGGGACTTTGCACCAGAGAGTAAATCACCAGAGTACCAAGGAAAAGCTGCACAGCATCGAGAGAACATGCAGCCTTCACACACACAGAATAGGCCGGGTTCGAGCCATGACCCAGGAGGTATAACGCAGCGGTCTGATATGTCAAAGGCAGGACTGCCCTTGGAGGTCTCACCATCTGGTGTTGAAGCGAGGAGCCCATTTGGTCTCCTGTCAGTCTGGAGGGAAGATATGGTGATTTGTGGTTGGTCAGTTTGTCAACCTGCCAAAATGGCTGACCTGAAGTGGCATGTACCTGTTGACGAGCGCCTGCTGTGGCATCTGTCTTCATTGCTAGTTTCTAGGGATGCTCATATTAACCCAAAGAATGAATTTTGACTGATTATTACTCAGTTAAACTAGTATCAGTTAAACAGTTTAACAGTTTAATTTTGTTTTGTAATGTTAATTTGTTATTTAAGTAAAAAATATTTAGTGCAGGCTTATTTATTTTATTCTTTTTATTTATATTAATTTGTTTTTCTCTGTTTTCAGAAACGCTGCAGGTGCATGAAAATTTGACGATGTGTGAATCCAGATTCTGTTCTTGTTATGTTCTGTGTGCTGTTGTTCGCACATGTTAAAACTGAAAAAAATATTTGCATATTTAATCAGACTCTCCTCAGTTCTATTTTCATTCAATTCTAATTTAATACTGTAATTTTATCAGTTAACAATTAATGTTCGGATAACGAACGGCAGTTGTCAGTTGGGTAAAAATTAATCAAAATGAGCATCTCTGCTTGCTTCCTCTATGAAGTGAGGCCTCTGACCTGGCATGTGGTTCTCATCCTGTTACCGCTGACCGCAGATTAGATGGAGCTTCTGATCTGCACAGGTTTCTGCTGAGCAGAATAATAGATTTAGGCTCAGGTGCTGTAAAGTGGGGAGACTCCAGCTTCAGTGCAGCATAACATTCATCGTGCCATCGCTGGGCCATTAGTAGATTTTTTTCCTGAGTTGTGGTAGTAATGAATATCTGGAATACTGCCAGGCTGGGTGCTTGGAATCAGGAGGCCCATACCACATGGATGGGTGGCCGGGCAGTGCACGATGGGATCCCTCCGGCCCATATCATGGTTGGGTGACGACCATGTGGCCTAACAGCAGGTGAGCAGCTGCTGATGCTTGGGTGATGCATGGGAGAAATTTGGCCTTATCACCCCGTTGAATTTTCCCCAGGTGGCAATATAACACCAATTAAGAAGCTGTATACTTTTTATTAGACATGTATTTATTTACTTTTATTGATTTAGCAGACACTTTTGATAAAAGTAACATACTTTACTGGTTAACAGACAGGAAGCAGTGAGTAGTTATTAGAGACACAATGTCACAGTGGGCCTGCGTTCATAGTGGGGTACCGCAGGGTTCAATTTTAGGACCTGTATTGTTCCTAATTTACATAAATGATATAGACACCAATATATACAGTAAACTGGTTAAATTTTCAGACAGCACCAAGGTGGGTGGTGTAGCAGATACTGATCTAGCAGCAGAGAGGCTACAATGGAATCTGGATTTAATTAATGACTGGACTGATACCTGGCAGATAAAATTTAACGTAGATGAATGTAAGGTAATCCATGCAGGGAGCGGAAATATAAAGTACATATATTTTATGGGTTCCACTGAATTAAAGGTAGCTGATTATGAGAAGGACCTCGGTGTGTATGTTGATACTTCCATGTCCCACTCTTGCCAGTGTGGGGAAGCAATAAAAAAGGCCCATAGGATGTTGGGTTACATCTCTAGGTGTGTGGAGTTTAAGTCAAGGGAGGTGATGTTACATTTATATAATTCTTTGGTAAGAACCCACCTAGAATATTGTGTGTAGGTTTGGTAACCATACCTTAAAAAGGACATTGCTGCCTTTGAAAAGGTGCAACGGAGGGCTACGAGAATGATTCCTGGTCTTAGAGGAATGAGAGGTTAGCTGAGCAGACTCTGTTTAGCCTCAAGCAAAGGAGACTAAGGGGGGACATGATCCAGGTACATAAGATTCTAACAGGTCTGGATGCTGTTCAGCCAAATGGCTACTTCAATATTAATTTAAATACTAGAACTCATGGCCATATTAGATACCAAATTAAGACCAAATTAGCGGGAGAACATTTTAAAATGAATTTGAGAAAGCACTTCTTTACACAGCGTTTAGTTAGGATATGGAATAGTCTTCCACGAGTGTAGCACCAGCTAAAACCCTGGTTTCCTTTTCAGAGCTAGATAAGATTTTAACAACTCTGAGCTATTAGTTAAGTTCTCCCCAAATAAACTTGATGGGCCGAATGGCCTCCTCTCATTCGTAAATTTCTTGTGTTTTATTTTTCAGACAGTCCCAGGAGAAATACAGTTTTGTTACCACTATGGCACCAAATGGTACATTTGAAATGATCCCATATGGTTAGCAGTACAGAAGAACAGAAGTCAGTAAACACAAAGTATTTTCAGCAGCAGTTGAGCAACTCAATGAGTGTCTGTTGATTTTCAATATAGTGTGGAGATTTACCTATTTTAAAATGGGGAGCATCCTTAATTACTAAGCCTACTCAACTTGGACTGAGTTAAAAATTGTCTGCAACAGAGAATGGAAGAATTTTAAATGCTTCCATGCATTTTAGTTTGTCAAACTTGCCTCGAAGGCTGAAAATAAATAAGTAGAGTCCATCCTAGTGGCTCACATGAGGACATATTTTCTGTGAATCGGGATTACCCTGGCCCCTTTGACCTGTTTGGAAAGTGGGTGTACCAGTCTGCACTCGTTACAGTCACAGAGTCTCACCCCTACTTCCAATGTCAGTTGCCTAAAAATCTGAATAAAAGCTGGTTAAAATACCAGCCCCTAGCAAAGGAAATTGTGGCACTGATATCCTTCCATTTCATTCCAGGGTTTGTTAGCTGTAAGAAATTGTGTGATCAAGTTGTACCTTGCCCTAGTCATTATCTACCCATCTCTCATCGGCTTTAAATAACTGTTTCACTTAGGGCTGTGGTGACCTGAAGCCTAATATGGGGAACGACAGGATGTAGGTGGACTACAGTCTTCACAACTGCATGGAGTCATGCATCAAGTATTATTTATGCAGAAAATACTTTGTGATGTTTTCGTGTGCAGAGTATTACACAATGCAATATATGTGCTGCCTGCTGTTTTGTCTTGATAAGTTATAGTTGAGTCATATCCACCAGTTTGTGTTTTGTGTGCTTAGCTAATGAGGCTTGTCCTAGAACAAACATATAAATGTCACTCTGCACCTGCTGTTGATTGGAAGCCATATAAAACTAGTAAGAAACACGGTCAAAGGTGTCATTAAATGTTTTCTGCAGGAAGCTTAGTGACAGGCTGGCTTCTTTTTTTGGTATTTTATAGCCCATTGTTTGGATCGTGTTCTCAGAAGAACCTTAAACTGTAACAGTAAAGAGCCAAGTGTTTAAGCTAACTGGGAACTGAAGGACCTTGTGTTCTTGAACTAGTGCATGGAGTAGAAATAGCTTCCTGGAAGTACAATAGCACACCAGTCAAGATGAAGCATCTGAGCACACAGGATCAGTGCATTAATGCATACTGTCAGCTGGGCATCAGGGCTGCTGGTAGAGTTGAGTGAACTATGTTCTCCCTAAAGGTGTTCCTGAAGTGGCCCACCACCGGTATAGCAAGACAGTGACTGACAGCACATGCGGAACATGGAACTGTGCCGTAAACCTCTGGAAAACAGCATGGCTGTTAAATTTTTACAGGGAAATAATAGAGATGGGTTATTTTAGTCGGTTAGCCAATTCTAATCATGTGGGACATGAGGGACTTCTGGAGTGATAATGACAGCTGGGATTCAAAGAATACAGAAAGCTAGAAGGACAAGTAGACATGTTTTTGGCAGCTTTTCTGCACACCACTGTTGCAGTGAGCTGCTGTGTTTGCATTTGGGGCCTTCCTGTTAGTTCTGATGAGTCTCCTATGACATGTCTCATTACCAACGTATTTCCCCACAGGACTGCAACCTGTTTAATGTTTTTTTTTTATTTGCTTATTGCACCATTATATGTTAAAAAGGTATGACAAGAACACCATCTAGCCTTTTTTCCTTGTCTTTTAAGACTGTGGTTCTCAATCCTATTCCTCCGGCAGGGGATGCTCCAGGAATAGGATTGTGAATCACTGTTTTTGGAGAACAGTGTTAGTGTCTTAGTGGTAGAGATGATAGCAGTGGGGGAGGGAATGCCCTCTACTGAATCCAACACATATGAATTAAACTCTCTGTTCCCTCATGGACATTTGGGTCATAGCTGATTATGGGCTTATTTATTAATTCAGATTAAATCCTGTAACACCCTTAGTATGATCCCTGTTGTCCAGCTTTCAATGTTTGTGGTATACAGCTGTGGGATTCATTGTTGTTCTGTAACTAAGAGCCTTCAATTTTGCGTGTAGATACATGACTTTTTCAGATCTGTGCACTTTTTGTCAGTCTGATCTATGACACTTTTCCACTGGCATACAGGACCCGGACTGTTCCCAAGCCGTACTGCGAAGAGAGACTAGTTACAGCGCGGTTCCAACTCGCTTAAGTTTTCCTCTGCAGAAAGGTTGGCTTGGTAAAGATGTTCCTGGGCTTGGAGAGTGACAGTGACCTGCACTTCATGATTTACTATATGCTAATTTCTGGTAGCATATCTGTGGGAATCACTGCCCTGTGTTAGCAGCAAATATTAGCGTAATTACTATTCACTTACATAAATCTGCATTATGAATCCATTCTGTTCAGGCATTCTGTAATACTTTTTAAGAAGGAGGTCATAAAGTTTCAAGTTCTGAGTTATCATCAATGTATTGCGATGTGAGATACTAATGACAATGAATAATATATAGATTATATGCCTTTTTCTTCAGATAATCCATGCATATCGACATAGATCACCAGTGTCTCCATGCATGTTGAGCAAGTAAATGGCGCTTACAGCTTGATTTAATCACACTTTCAGCACTTTTAGTAAGTAGTGCCATGTCAGCATGGGTACAGCTTGGGTACGACACATTATTTACAGTGGAAAACCATCAGTTCCTTGGCAGTGGAAAAGTGCCATCAGTCCAGATAGTTAGGGCAGCATGAAACAGTTTCATTGGATATTTTGTTTTACTTATTGTATGTGTACGTACAATAATGAACACAGATCAGCACTACCCTTCTGCCCACCTTCTACCATTAAAAGTCCTCAACAGTGGCTGTCTCTCCCCCATAAAGGGTGAAGCCTTCAGATTAAATATGAGGACTCTTTGCTGAGCGAAGGTCTTCCAACTAATATCTGTTCTTACAGAGAGGCATTATAAAGATATCTATTGTGCATTATAAATGAGAGCTTCATAATGGATTCATAATGCATAATACATATGGCTGTAATCTGTTATACCTTTTGATAAATGTGTATAGCCACATTTATAATTCTTTATGAAAGCATTATTATTTATTATGAATATGATTAGAAATTACTAAAAAAATGGCCTTAAGTCAAATGTTACCGTAATATTTTATTGTAAAACATTTTTCAACATTAGTTGTGTCAAAACATGTTTGGGTAATAACATTATGTTGACATCGACAATCTTTGCTAAAATATAAAACGTAGAAATTAATGCTACACTAAGAACGTTCTCTGCCAACCTTTAGAAGACCTTCACATAATATTGGCTAAAGTTTTCTGAACACTTCCCTTGCTAGCTGGGACAGGCCTTTACAGTTTTTGGCTTGTGATGACATTTCAAGTTTAATAACATTTTTTTGTAAAGCCTTTCTGTGATGTTAATATTTTTTTTATTAGTTAGAAAATTAAAACTGTTAAAAAAAATATTTAGTCTTTCAACCCTTCAACCTCCTTTCTTGAATCCCTTTAGAAGTTGATCTATCTTCCATTTTCCATATTGTGTCTGGAAAAATAGATTTCACCCTTGTGGTTCTATATTTGGACAGGAATCTGTGTATTGGCCAAATTTCATTCATGAGTGTTAAAGAGTGAATATAAGTGATTATTTTTGGCCCCAACGGGAACTCAGGACATGTGCAATGATTCTATCTTCCTAACAAATGAGATGAGAGAATCATGAGGACCATGTGGATGTCATTTAACGCAAACTTACAGTGTCAGGGACATAGAGGCGCAGCTCAGAATGGCGGAGCAGGCAGACTTCAGTCAGAGCGTAAAGGACATACTCAAGGGTGCATTTCTCTTTCCCCGCTTGTGGTTTCCCGTATGACTGCAGGTGAACCGGGGTTTGTGAAAATGGAACCAGGTGGGAGGGTTTTAAACAGCAGCAGATGCTCTGCAGACAGCACGTGTGAGGGCACCTACTTAAACCACAGCCTTGTTCCTGCAGCCAGCAAAGGAAATGTGCTCCTGTTCAAGAACCCGCAGGGCGCTGATGTCAGAGGGCTGAAATAAAACAGTGTTTGCTGTCTGCAAGTACTGGTCATTAAGCTTGTTCTCTTGTTACAGAAGTTCTTCCTGATTGTACCTTTCTGGTGGTGAGAGCTCATGCTCCAACCCACCACCAAAATGGCATCCAAACCCCAAGCCACGCTCATGAAGAAACACAGCCAGACTGACCTGGTGAGTCGGCTGAAGACACGGAAGGTGCTGGGAGTTGGCGGCGAGGACGATGATGGCGAGGTGCACAGGTCAAAGGTGAGTCGTTTTGTGGCGTGACGTGACCTTGTGTCTGTGAAAGGACATTAGGCCCTGCTTGCTAAGCTGCTTATTAAGCAGAAACTTATTTTTTGCTGAAGTTTCAAATCCTGAATACTTCAGTGTTTCATACAGAAAATTGGACTGCCTGCTTAATTCTAGTGGCAATCCATAGTTTAATCGGGAACTTAGGCAATAAAAGTTCTGCTAAACAGATGTAAGTAGGTAGTCTAGATGTAAGTAGTAAGATGTAGTTGCCCCCCCCTCCCAGGTCAGTTACAGTCTATCATAGAAATGTAGGACAGGTGAAAACGTATAAAGCCAGCTGTTCACTAGGGAGTCCTGACTGCCACTCCTGACTGTAAATGATTCTGTTGCCAAGCTATCATTTCTCCAGAATTGTCATAAAACTATTTTTTTACAAGTTGTCATTGTTGAAGAAGCTACTTTGAACGTTCCTCCAGTCTTTAAATGAAGGCTTTCCATGGTAATTGCACTGCAAGAATGGCGAGTTTAAGTTACCAGCATAAGTGTTTATATGGAAACTGTACTTTCAGTATGAACACTCTTGGGTATAACGCTGTTGATTGAACTGACAGCTTTACTGTTTCCTTGTAGAGTCCTCCCTCGTGGTCTTTCTCACAGACAGTGAATCTAATCTACCTTTTTCTAAGCCTGAAGAACCAGGTTAGGACAGAACTTTCCAGGAGAGCACCATCTATATAAGTCAACAGTAATGCCAAATAATTAATCACAGTTTTATTAGGGTTCAAAGTAAAAGGCAGGCATTCTATAATCCATACTTTTTTGAGTTAAAAGGAAGTTTGTTTTGTTTTCAATCTATATTTAGTCCTCATTGTATTAAAATGAATGGATAAGTAATGGAACATCGTACGTTTCTTTGCATTGAATAATTTGGTCCTTTCCTTACCTGAACCAGTTGCCCAAACCACAGATCAGTCCTTGTCTCTCTTATTGACTGTGTCCTGCAGTAAAGGACTTCTGTGTCGCACTATCGGGTTTGTTTGGGTGCAGACATAGTAGATCTGCAGCCCAGGGTTTACGTCATCTGCTGTGGAATTCCAGCAGGGAATCCTAGCAACACATGGTCACAGATTTGCACTGGTGTTTACTCTTTGACCTCTGTGCTTCATTTTGTCTGTCCCACATATTTGGCAGCAGTAAGCCCTACTTTCACGTTGATTTCTCCCTTAAGCCAGCATTGTGCTGTGAAATAATTGTGCCGTGATAGATAGCTTCTGAAATGTGCCCAGTAAAACATGGGGAGGTGGTGCTATTTTTATTAATGGTCAAAAGCTGTGCAGTGCCATTGGTGTAAAAATCAAGCGGGGCAATGAGACCTCCGCACAGATGCTCACCTGGTGGGTGTGCTGCATCTCCCGGGGAGGATGAGAGAGGAGTAAAACATGCCTGCTGTGTGAACGACCCTGCAGGGCCACCTTCAGGAGGAACTCTGGACTTAACAGCAGAGGCAATTGCCCTGTTTCATCTACACTTGAAGGCCCATAGTCTCGCCATTTTCACACACAACACTGTTTGTTGCATGCTTTCATGTATAACACACATGGTTTAATTTACTCATTTCCTTTGGCCTAACTGACCAGATAAGCAGTGAATTGTCTATAATATTTATATACATCCGTTTATCCAGAGATGCCACATTGAAATATAGTACCAACTAAACTTGGAGTAGTTTTTGTTGTACTTCATTGTAAGAATGGTAAAAAAATACCAGAATGCTGCAGCAGGTAGGTCGTTAAGAATGAAGGCTAGAGTAAGAACCTGTATGTATATGAATTCTGTGTACTACAAATTTGATCTCTGATGAAGCACTGAGTACCATTTAATTGGTCACTATAACTACCGTGGGGTGACCAGGAGTTTAGGTTTATTTTGACTTCTTCACATGTAGTCCCAGTCCTTGGTTATTCCCATTTAACCAACTTGCCTTTGTTTTGACCCTTCGTGGTTCCTTTTGTTAAGTTTGTCTAAGTTCCATTTAAAATAAAGTTCCTGTTTGTTGTAAGCTGCACTGTACGTCATCCTTCCATCATTGTCCACCATGACATATTATTAATCTCAGGGAAGATTACAGTCCCGAAGAATCTTTTGGGATTGGAGCTCTTTGGGGTTTGGCAAAGTACTTAAAGTAAACTTTAAGTTGTTTAACTGTGCAAAAAATGTAAAACCTAATGTGTCCATAGACCACTTGTAAAGTATTACTGCTGGTGTTATTTATTATTTACATTTATAATTTCCATCTCTTCAATGCAGATCAGTCAGATGCTGGGCAATGAATCCAAATTCTCGGGGAGAGAACCTGTAGGTCTCAGGTAAGATATATCCTCCTGAGTTTCACTGTAAGAAAGAGTAGAGCTATAAAATAGGTCTTTTCTCTATTGTATTCCTTTCATAGTCTATCTATTTTGCAGTCTGCAGAACCTCATGTTGAGTTGTACCCTTGTGTTATGCGTTGTTGCAGGTTTTGGATCCTCATTTCAGCAGTCACACTCACTGTGGTGGCTTTAATGGTGAGTAGTGTGCAGAACATCATGCCTATCATGCAAATGTATTTATCTGTATTTATCTTTTTTGGTGGGATATATTCTTTTACCTGATTATTAGACAATGGGAACCTTTGTTCATGAGCAGGTAGAATGGTCATGAGTAGAAGTATGACATTGGTCTTAGACATTTTATGAGTTATCAGTAATGGTGATGGCAGTAGTTTCATGGCAGTACTGATCCTGAAGTACAATATACTTTGAAAGCAAGTGACACTGGGAACTCCTTAGGGTTAGTACATAGGTTTTGTAATTTTATCTACCTGTTCTCTCAATGCTGCCACCTACTGTATGTTAGTGAAACTTAAAAAGGATTCATAGAATAACCACAGGTCAAACACATACTGTTCATTCAAGACTATTTGCTATGCAGTGTATTATTTTTTTACTTCAGTGTTGCTGAAATGTGAAGATCCAAATTCCTGAATATATCAGATGTTTTCCCCATTGTAGGCTGTTGCGTTCCCCAGCCAGCTCTACGAAACACTCTTCAAGGAGAAGGTTTTTGCCGCCCGTATTTCCATCCGGCTTTATGGGGGAGCACTTCTCAGTAAGGACTGTTCTCTTTCTGCCACCTTGAGATGAACCACTAACTGTTCTTGTTGCACATCAGGGTCCAGCCAGTTCTTAGACATGTTTTTGTTTAAATGCCTGTGGTCACTGCAGGGTTGCCAACTTTGGTCAGGTGATTGGTGTGAGATTTTCAATTTGTGACAAGCCTGCACACACATGCACACACATTTAGATGTTTCATTACATGTAAATTGTTTGTAGGGTTTCCAAACTGTCCCAGTTTTTTGGGTTTATAATGGAATGATAAAGATTTGCTGTGAGACTTTTTACATGAGCGTAAGAGTCTGAAAGCCCGAGCATCACGCCAGATGCGTGAGAGTTGGCAACCCTGTCACTGCTCAAGATAAGCAGATGTGCATAGGTTTTCTTAGAAACGTGGGGGGGGGGGGGGTAGTAACTTGTGTAAAGTAAGGAAAAACAGG
>JABFEA020000010.1:24748044-24764276 GCA_019775915.2 Cyphomyrus plagiostoma | reverse complement strand
CCCCCCCCCCCCCCCCCCACCCGCCCCCGCGCCCCCCCCCCCCACCCCCCCCCACACCCCCACACCCCCAAACCTATACACACAAACCCGGGGGCGCCGGGGTAGTCAGATGTGAAAATTAAGAAAATACAGTTACTCTGTGTACATTGTATGTAGGAAGGAAATTTTAATCCTCTAACTGCCATAATTTGGTGGTTTGAATTGTGGTTCAGATCTTAATCAAACAGCAAATCTCTTCCTGACCCTTTCTGGAAAGTGAAATTTGGTTATATTTGTCTTTTGCACGCAACAGTGCAAGTCAAACAAATCTATAGGTCAGTGCAGAGAGAGAACACATTGTGGAAAATACTAAAGTCTCTGCTAGGCTGTACCTTATCCAGATGCTTTAATAGTTCAGATAAGCCCTGTGGAATTCTGGGTGTTAAGGGTGAATAGGGTGGAGGAGATACTGTCAAATGTCACGTGCTGCTCTGACAATCATGTAATCTTTTTTTTTTATCTGTCCTCACTGACAGCTGTGGTGGTAACTATAAACATTTGAGTTTATCTTGCAGTTATTTCTAGTGTTCTGTTTATGTTTGGCAAGAAGAATTTTTGCAGTGCATTTGAAATGTAAACAGTTATTATGATTGCATATGTTTTGGATGACCACACAATGGAAAATCTCCTGTCTTTCTAAACTGACATTCTTCATAATGTTCTTCTGGGACCAACATGCAGTGGAGTCAGGCCTTTGCAGAAATGATGCCAACCTGTATGAGAGAGTGGGGAATGCCCTCGAGGCCTCCCAGTCATCTAAGAATCCCTTACAACAGCCCCTCGTTCCTCATCATCATGCTATTGGGAACAGCTTTCGGCATTTGCCAACACATAAGTTGGAGGGTGTATGTGAAGTGTCTGGTTAAAGTGTCAGTGTTTCTGTGTATCTGTGGAGACAGTAACACAGAGATAGCTACTTTTTTTTGTGGGTATCTCTGCACATATGATGGCCTGATTTCTATACAGTGTTTTCATACTTCAAGTTCCATGGTGTGCAATGGCTGTCTATCACATATAACTTCTTTAATTTGTGGCCAACTGGATGGCACCAGGGAAGGGCAGGACTAATCCTCAGGGCAGATGGCACATGGCAGGGGTGGAGAAGCAGCTCTGTCAAACATGTGTGAGAAAAATGGGAGGGATCCACCTTTGTGTGCGACCGACGGAGAGCAGACAAAAAGAAGGATGATTTAAGTTATAATCCATTTCCATCAAACAGACAAGGAAGATTAAACCTCTAAAAAGCAAGTAAACCTGATATTTCTTAGTGAAATATTCCTTATTTGGGTGTAGTTAAGGTGTTGTGCTGCTTGGAAAAGTATAAGGAGCAATTACAGGATTAAAGAAAGCTATTATTTGCTCAGCGTTACTGCATAATAGCCTCCTATTGACACCCCCTCTGCTGTTTCCCACAGGTATTTCTTTAATCATGTGGAAAGGTTTGCATACTGCAGAGAAGGTTATTATTCAGTGGAGCCTACTGGCAGAGGCCTGCTACTTGGCAATCCAGTTTTTGGGTAAAGTCAATTTTTCTAATATTTTAGGTCTATGGAGACTATGCAACATGGGGTGACAGTCTAGGTTGGGGAAATGTTTAACTGACCAGCTGGCACTGGTTTCTATTGATAGAAGTAATTACTAAATTATTTCTAAGATGATTGTGTGTATTTCTTTCCTCCCCCCTCTCTGTCTTCCATCTGGTGGATTACTACGACAGATACAGGATTGCAACATTTTCACGGTTCCCCAATCTACACTGCTCTCTAGTGGCTAAAATCTCTGGTACATCTAAGACCGGCTACATGTGCTGCCGCGAACCAGTTCAGTCAAAAGAGGACAACACTTATTTATTCGCTGATTTTTTGTCTTGTATTTTCAAAGACCATTTCCAAGTGTTTGTTTATTAGCAACAATAGTTTTGAGTTTTGAGGAGCTGCCTTCGATTTGCCTGCAATAGAACAAGAAGAGGTCACGTCTGAAGCCTTCCAAGCTGCAGTACTTGCACAGCCCAACTTTCTACATGTGACACATTGTTTTTCTTTATTATTGCAGTTACATTTGTTACCCTCATAGAAGTCAGCCTGGTGTCCCAGGGCCCCATGATCCTTCTCCTCCTCAGTCAAGTGCTCTTCCTCATTGTTACCCTCTACTTCTACTTCCACTTGAGACGCCGGCCCAAGAAGACCTGAGGAGCGGCAGATGAAGGAGGAGGCCTTGGCAGGGGCTTGTATTTCTGAGGCAGGGTTCTTCTTTTCCAGAAGCTGGTCAACTTTAGCACGACTCCGGGTCCTTCTAGTTTGGAGCCTTGCTGTTATGCACAGTACCTCAGTAAAATCCAGTCTTTTTACTGGTGTAACACAGAGTCTTTTGTTATTGTATATGTGTCACTGGGTAGCTCTGATTGCTTGCTCTGTAAACAATGCACCTCATAGTATTAGGTGGGGGTGCCTTAATGCAGGACCCTTTAGGACCAAACGACTTCTGCATTAGGGGTCCTTGTTCATAAAGTACTTGCCAGTTTGAATGTTATTACTTTCAGTTTCTCATCTGTTTAGTCCCTTCTTACAAAAGGGAATTGCGGCTAATGAAGGTTTTGATTGGATAGATGTAGGGTGTATAGCATTTTAGTCCACTGCTCTAATGTGCTTTATGCTTTTACTGCATCACTTATATATCTGATTCTGACTAATTAATTTGAGCACAAGAAACAATATTGAATAAAGTCGCTTGTTTTTGTGATTTCACATGAATCAGCTTGTTCCACAGTTGACTGCAGTTTTATATTCCATGTTAATGTAGTCTGCATACAGGTTTGAAACACTAGCATTCTCTAAGATCCTGTGTATGGAGATAAAAACTGCAGTGGGTAGTTCTGACATTAAGTATATCTGGCACCATTCATTTCTATGTGCTTTTTCTTTCTGTTCATAGTGTTCTTACTTTTTATTGTTGGCTTTGTTCCACCTTTCACTTTAGTTGATTAATCTTACAACTTTTAAACAATCACTTTCATTCATTCTTTCATTCAGCACAATTGATGATTTACTGCCCACCCCATTATGTTAAACTAGTTTTTGTTGGGGGTATATATTCAGAAAAGCTTCAGGTAAGGTATTTCAGAACATTTCTTTCCTTACGATAACCTATATTGCTCATTGATTCAATTAATCATATTAGTTTTAAATTGCTTTCCTAGTAATTTGTGAATTCACCCCAACACAAAGATGGTGCTGAACTTCATTTAATTCAGGCCATACTACATCATAAATATATTGTAGCTCATAAATGTAAGATTGAGGCCAGGCTGAAAAAAGGCCCTCGCATGAGTGTTTGATTAAAAAGAGCCTGAATTGTGTAGTTGAAATATCAGCAGTAACACACAGGGGTTTGACAGGCTCAAGGTTAAGAAACCTGATATCATGCAGTTACAGTATATTGGCTATACTGTATACCTAGTGTCATCCCTTGAGGATTAGGAACTATAGGATATGCAGTATTTTAACAACTAGTGAGAAGTGTGCTATGTAGGTAGTGTGAAGTTGCTTTTGTTGCCTTCAGTGGCTTTTAGGATATTTTTGGTTCCTTCTGCAAAGGCACATATGAAGAGCTTGGGGATGCAGTTTAGAGAGTTGATCATATTTCCAAAATTCAGTCCAATTTGTGAGTACCGTTTCTGTGGACTTAGAGAGTTTTGGCAAATGAAACAAAAGTTCTTTGTTGGCTTACATGAGGACGGAAGGAGTTTTGGTTGAACGTTTGATGAGGAAGTTTGGCTTGAGATCATTTGTGGTCTCATCTCAAAAGCAGCAAAAATCGAATGAGTGAGTTTCATAAATGTACTCTTTGGTTATTTGTTGACAGTGGTGTTCTTTATTTTGAAAAGAAATAAAATAGTAACCTAAATGGTAAGATTTTTAATAACTCCTATATGTATGTGGTACACTGTAAGAGTATTGTAATAAGACATTGAAGAAATTTATACATTTTGGAAAGTGTTTTCGTAGTGTATAAGTCTTGTTTCCAGCTGTATACATAAGTCTGTGCAAGATAAATTTGTCAGTTAGGTATGATTTGAGAGCGAGGAGGAGCACTAGCTTGTTCCTCCGTATTACCCTGTAGTATGGTTAAGATCTTTTGATGCATCACATTATTGTTACTTGTGGTATGCTGATGACACAGACAAGGATCAGCTTACAACTATCCACTTTTATTATAAAATTAGAAGTACTGTCAGAACAGAACAGAGGGTGCCTCAAACACTAAACACACATGACTGAGAATGCCACGCCAAAAATAGGACCTTTAAATGACATGTGCTGCCAGTAAGCATGCTAGCTTGCAATTTAGTGAGCCCAGCAGTCAGTGACTCCTCTATCCCCACACCCTGATCTTAGCCCGCCTGGTTATAAGCCATTTTTCAACAGTTACAGTAATGAGAACCAGCTGGGCCTCATTAGCAAGTTCACAGGCTGGAAAATGCTGGACCCTCCCAAAAGAAAGAGACCTGCCTCCTACTGTTTCTGAGTTCACTGCAGATTTGTATATAAAGTGTGTTTATTACTATTTCTTTTAGAATAGACCCTTATACTTTATTACAAAATGGAAAATTGAAAGTCAGTTTCATAGTGTAATAGTGTTACATGTTTTCCACAGTATAAGTAAACTGCAGCTGTATGTTTCTTGTAACAGTATTTCAGTGCTTCTTCATTACAGGATTTTAGTCAGTTAGGATGTTCTTATTGCAAACCCTCCTGTACTTCTTGCCATTTAAATCAAGACAGTACCTTAAACTAACCTGTTTCGCTCTTTGTTGCAATAGTGGAATAATTTTAAATTTTGAATGCAAAAACAATTGTATTTGAAAATAATTTTAAATGCAAACTGTATGTTATCAAAATGCAGCATTGTACACATACACTGTTAAATAAAACTTTTTTTTCTAAATGCCCTCCATGTCATGTATCAGGCAGAGTCATATTTTTCCCATCCAGCATATTTCTGATTTTGCAGGTCAGATATTCTTTTTAGCTGTATTGCTTGGCTGCTATGTTAGCTGCCTTGAGTTAGTGTCTTAGGATCTATGCTCTATGTCACTTGATATACTGAATACACATCAAGTCATATATAGTCAAAGCAGATCCTATAGTCATGTCCTACTAGCATAGTGTTGTGTCCGTGGGTTGCGCAGGGCGGCGAAGGAGGGAGATCCAAAACCGGAGTGAGGGCAAACGAGGGTTTATTGCACGAACACACTGACATATAACAACGTTAATGCCGCGTCTGCCGGAAGAGACGCAGACGCAGACCTAAATTCGCGAGACAGGCACAAGACGGGCGTGCGGCAACGCCACACAGGTGAACACAATTGGCAATCACAGGAGGTAAACGAGGTGGGCGTGGCACACAGGAGGAGCGGACGGCGCTGGACGTAACACATAGCACCTTCCTAAGAAAGGCTAGTATACTGTACATGTTACTGCTTTACAAATAAGTACTGTAGCTATTGTCTGTGCTTCCAGTAAGTGACAGCCTACATAACATTACATACACAACTCTCTGTAGTGTTGTTTTGGGATTTGTCGACATTATCAATCATACTTTTAAATCTAAATCTGAGCCAGAAACATTTGTTTTGTTTTCATCCTGGACAGGGGCGTGTACCGACATAGCTGCTATTATTTGTCTTTACATGTCACTGCCAGCTTGATTTTTATTTACAAGAACAGGCGCAACTGCGTGTTGCGCTTACAGCAGATTTAGGCCTACTAAACAAAATCGATAAAAAGAGATCTAATAGAAGTCTAATAGATTATCCAGAAATCTCCCCATAAAGTCTGAGCCACTACCCAGGTCTTTTCATTTACAATATTAAAGTAAATATAACAATATTACTTTATAGCCTAATTTATAGATTCAGCATGCCCTTGCTGTAAACTCCTACAACGAGAGCTGTATAATAACGTTTCTTCTTTAAATAGATCTGTTTTGATAGTGATTTTACGAGAAATCCATACCTGCTGAAAAAATAATAGGATTCGAAATCGCAATATATATAGCATATACTTGTTTTCACCAACATTGTTTTTTAGATTAAAATAAAGATATTCCTATATTGAAGTTGTTTAACAGATTTTTTTTTGGTTTTTTTGCATAATCCTATGCTAATTAAAACCCGTGGTCATTTAAGTGACGGGTGTTATTAAAACCCGTATAATACTATACGTATAATGAATGAGTTAATTGGTATATGCTTTCTCACCAAGCCGCGATCAACATGCTGGAGTAGAAAGGGTTAAGAGAAATGAGCGTCCCCTGTCTGCCACTCTGGAGCTTCAGCTGGTTTTTGCAGAGGCGTCTCATTGCTGTCAAAACGCTCCAGCTGTGCTGAACTGATATAGGAACTAATTCAGTTTCAAATCTACAAAACGTGAGATTTTGCAAACACGTAAGTATCTGCCAGTCGTATACCGCAATGTGCGTTGAATTCCCGGTGTCGGTTCGGATTTAGGCAGCGGCTTGGGGAACAAGACTTATAAAAACGAAATTGACGGGCGATGTGTTTGCTAGACTGGCAAAAAAACAAAAGTTGTGTGAAATTCATATTGTGAATTGCTTGTGAACTGTCTGGATTGGTTGAAAACAATTTCAGCAGATAGGCTATGTGCATATTCATAATTATTTCTATTTCTTTTTTTCTTAAATACTCGACAAAGGTTTCCACTTCATGTTTGGTGATGTGGCAATTTGTTAGACAGAAAGGAGATGCTACTGGAACGGCTTATAATTGAAAACAGACGTCGACATATTAATATTTTCTTGTTTGCACTTATTTTATGGATAAATACTGCATATTACGGATTGATTGTATGAAATAAATCAGAAGAAGTAGCTATAGAAAGCTAGCAAATTCGCCCGTGCCTATAAAATAAAGTTGTATCTGGACTAACTGATACTCCATTTGTTTTTAATTGTAATATAAAACCGTTCATTTTTTATCTATCTACCATACTTCTCGATCTATGCTCAGGATAAGATGATGGAAGACGGATGGATCTCTATACTTAATACCTAACAAATAAGTCATAAGGTTGGCTATCCTGAATGCATTTACATTTTTTTTGTTTGAATTTTTTTTTTTTTTTTTACAGGCTTTAGGTTTTATTTTTATTGCGCACGCACGCGTGTGTGTGCATGGTTGCATGCGCGAGGCGCCCTGCGTGTCCAGTGTCAGCTGGACTCCTGCCTTGTGCAGTCTGTTATAGGCTCTAGACCCCCACCACCTTAAGCAGGATAAGTAGCCTACATGAAAGATAAATAGAGATGTTTTGGGGGGAAAGGACTGTTGTGTGGCTGCCACATTGTCATGCCTGTTGACAACTGCAAGGAAATTCAAACACTACCTGGATTCTGTCATGGTCTGTGAAATACATATAATATGCATCCATATGTGTCTTTGAGAAACTGACATTAGCGGTGGAGAAATATGTTAAGCGATTTATTAGTAGTGCATTTAGAATTGTTACATAGTGATGCGGTGCAGCAACCAACCAATTCCGGTTGGGAAAATGAGTTTTCTTGAACTATTTAAACTGGAGAGATCACGGTTTCCTAATTCATGTTAAATATGTTTGTGTGACTTAAGGGATTTTTTAGCCAACATTTATGGTGCGCAAAATTAGAGCAACGCCATTTTACAAGGAAGAGACGTGCCGTGTCCGGCTTGTAGTATAAAATTTAAACGTTATCTAGTGCGCAGGCTGCTGAAGGACCTCTGGGCGTTGTGACCTTGGTCTCAGAAACTTTTTCCTTTCTAATAGTACATAAAATGTAGATGTCTACTTCAGCCGACAGCTCACAACTGCTCTGGAGAGCTTCAATCAGCACAAACTTTGTAGGAAAAAACAAGGATCTTCCCGCTTAATGAGTTTTTTTCTTTTCATTGCTGGTGGGCATTTAATGCCACAAGAGTGACGTTTGTTATGGGTTTTACAGACAGGAAGTAGGTCAGGAATAGAGGCTGGCACAGATGGTGTGCTCGGTTTAATCGTCGGTGGGTGCGTTTGATAAATTGCTGTCTTGTGTCCTCATTCATTTGTGATTCATGGTTTAGAAACTGGCTGTGCGTTTTTCGCACCTTTTCTTTCACACCATAGATATATTACAGCTAAAGTCTACCTGGCTGTGAAGATGATTTCATTCATGACCACAGAGTTTCCTTAATTATGCTGCAGTTGTTCAAGCCATTTGTTCGGTGTTTGAGAATTACCTGGTACGTAATGTCCACATTTACATGTATTTATTTAACAAACGCTTTCATCTAAAGCCTTGCTCATGGGCCCAGACTCTCATTTGAATTTCGAGTGTGACACGGCTGATGCGGTGCGAATTAGAAAAGCACACGTCCGCTACATTCCATCTCCTCACAAATGCAAGCTCACATTAAGTAGCTAAGGACAGGACCTATATCTGAGGTGTCCAATGAGGGGCTTAGAAAATAAGGGTAAAATATTTCAGAATAGGTGATATGTTCTATTAAAGAAACCTTGTCTTTAAAATATGACCCTATCTATAGCAGGTACTCCTCCTCATCAAAATATCAAAATTCTAAGTTGTTATACTTTTCCCACGAGTTGTTGAGTTGTATTGCATATTGATTTAAGAACATTTCCACACATAAATGTCACAGTAGTACATTTCTAGCTAAAACACATTGTGCCTGTATATAGTATATATTATGACTGAGTTTTAATGTTTGGAAAATGTATGAGGTAAATGTCTCCTCTGTATAAACTTGTGTGTTTCTTAGATATGCAGATCATATTTAATGCATATTTATAGCAAATACTGTTCGATAATAAATATCACCATAATTAATTGTAAAACACACATCACACAAGCAACATTTGGTGGCCAAAAACAGAAACAAAATAGAATTCCTAAGGCTTTAGCGTTCTGAAAACAGTAACATGACGTGCACTGTTTGGGGAGAGAGTTTAGAGAGGTTGCTTGGACACTTGTGATACATAAATTTGTTTTATTGGTTTTCTGGAATTTCTATCAAAGAAGGTCATTAAGTTGAAGAAGTTTATTTTTCTTTCCTTTTATTTCCAAGCTTAATTATCTGGTAATATCCTGTTTCTTACTTTTCCGTGGTGTATCAGGTAACCTAGATATGATCTCAGTGTTTTTCCTCAACGGCCAGTTAATATTAAACGAGATGCTGCTGCAAAGCAGGAGGCCTTGTGGATCGCTGGCCCTTTTAGAAACGTTTTTGTCCTGTACTGGCTGTATTTGTTTGGTCCTTATTGGTTAACAAATGGATAACACCATGGTAGAAGTCCACTAAATCTGTGTCCATCTGTTTTTGTGGTGTGCTTTGGCACCTGTTTTAATGGCAGTGTAAGCCTGTGGTGCATCTATGCATCGTCACTGTTATAAAACGTGCGCTGATTTTCAGAGATTCGGCTTTACATTAAAATGGATTGATTGCGAAGATGTCTAGATGAGAGACATGGCTCTCTGTGCGGGCTACTGCAGAACAGCAGGGCCACTAGAATCCATGTTTTGTGTGGCTTGTACTGTCAGTCCGTACGGGTCACGGTGCATGCGGAGTTCCTGTGGAAGCTCTTCAACAGAGCATGTTCTTACGACCTTTACGATGTAGGCTTTCGTGTGTTGTGCCTCATAGTTTTCTTTATTTGGGATTTCTCTCCTTTGTAGAGCAGAATAAACAGAAACGTTCCATTAGAAGTATAGAACAGAATGAAATGAAGAGGACAGGCTTGTCAGGAAGGGTGAGGCTTCGAGCGTTAGAGGTGAGATATTCTTTCTTGGATGTTTTTGCTTGATCTTCATTATATAGGCCTAATTAAAACATTTTTTCCTTTTGACGGAATATCCTGGAAGACTGACAGGGTCGGTCATGCCGGGAGCTTTGAGAGACCTGCTCATAGCAGCCTTTTCACCTCTGAGTGCTCCTGCCGCCGCTGTACTCAGCCCCTGACTGGCTTGAGCTCTGAGGGACCAGCACACTGACAACACCTTTGGACTGACTTTACTGAAAAATGGTGGTTCTGTTTTTCATAGCGCCTGTGATTCAACTGAAGAACAATGTGAAGGTTGCCAGCAGCTGGTTTCTGCATTTTAGACTAACTTGTGTACTTGCTGCTTTAGAATTGCGGTGCTTTGTTCTTGTATAAACTTGTTGTGCATTGGCATCTATTATTTTTTGGCCTACAGGTTGTCAACTGAGTATTCAGAGTATTTAATCAAGCAGTTTATGTATATATCTTTCAGTCGTTAACATCCTCTACCAACATCCTGTGCAGTGTAGGAGTTACCACTTTGTAGGTAAAGTTATGGCCTTTCTAGTACGCCACTCCTGAGTGATTCGTCTTTTCAGTTTGACTAAATTACATGGTTCCTGTCTTAAACACTCCTTTTAGATATACCTCTACCATTTTTAGCACATGCCTGAGACAGATTTGTTTTAGTAACCTGGAACTCTTCATGCTACCCATGTATTAACTGCCCCTGGGCCCACTTTCACAGTTTGTGAATCAGGGCAGGATGTAATCTTAGACAGTATTTTGTTTTTCTGGAGAATTTTCAACAAGCCCCATTGTTACATTACTTACCTGCATTATGATTAATTTTTTGAACGGAATATTTTCTCCTTTTGGCCTCTAGGATGTGTATTCTTCAACAGCAGAGCACTATGTACTTGCCTCTAAACATCTGGGCTCCTGTTTCATGACATTTGGCAGCCACGCTGGCCTAATTTTGGGATCTGAAATGCGGGGAGTGTCACATTCTGAAGTCTAGGACCCTGGAAGGCCAGACATGCAGCTGTATCTCCCTGGAGATCTGCTGTTATTTGGTCAGCTTTGTTAAATGGGCAAACCCTGATACTTTTGGGCACCCGTTTTTAAAGACTGCTATTTGCTCAGGCTGGTGGACGCTGGCGGTGAGCGGTTCAGGCGTAGTGCCTTTGACATGCCTCCACTTTCTGCCAGGCTGCCTGTTTTTTCTCTTTCTGTTGTTCAGCCATGTAGTTTTTCTTATTAATGAAGACCCAATAGATTTCTCACTTCAAACATCTGTTCCGAAATGTTTTATGTTCTTTTGATTTTTAATTTTATATTTATTCATATGCTTTTACTTATGTCTATTTTTACTTTATGAACTTTATTTCTTATCTCATTTTCTGCAAAGCATGTTGATGAAAATGTGCAATACAAATAAACTTGCCTTAACTTTTCTATCCCAGGACTGATTCCCTAGTATGTCTCTAATTTCCTTTGCACTTGAGGCTTATAAATGGTCAAGTACTTGGTTCTCCTGTTCAAAAATCTTCACACTTCGACTGTTTTGTGTTCTCAGGACAATGGGGAAAGGCTGCATCACGGCGACCAAATACTTCCTGTTCCTCTTCAACCTCTTCTTCTTTGTAAGTCTCTGAACCACCATCCACTACCTACAGAATCGTCCCCACCATGCTGCACTTTGTGTTGCCATGGTGACGATTACAAGTCAATATGTAAGATTTTAACGTCAGTCATATAACGGAGTGTGACTTTTGGGAATGTCAGGTGGCTACATATTACCATTGCCGTCATTTTAATGATATTTAGCTATATGATGATCATGACTGCTCAGGAAAAATAAACCCCTTCCTGAGGCAGCAGAAATGACAATCACTTCATTTTCTGATGTGGTAGGAGCCGTGTGACACTCACTCTTACACACAAAACATAACAAAAGTGAATTTTTAAAAAAATCCAGAAAAGCCTATTAACAGGAATGAGCATCGTATGCTCATTTTAGATATGGAAGTACATGCAGCTGCAGCGCTAAGCCAATAAATCAGTGTGAAATGTAAACAAAACGTGTGGCAGTAGAATTTTGCAGCTGGTTCCCTGCATGGCTATTTTCAGGATGCACGTCATTGCCTGTTGTTCAGGGAGAAAGAGTAAAGTTGTATGTCAGGTGAATGTAGACATGCTCTGCTTGCTTCACACGGAGGCCCGCTCTTCAGGTTCATGCACAGCTGTCTGCCGGCAGCCGCAATGCTGCCCGTGTGTATTGGGAGAGTCACTAATGCTTCATGTCTGACGGGGAGTGACCCTGTGGGCCCTCTGAGCACAGTCCACCACTGCCGCTCACTTTGCACTGATTTCTTCAGTCTGACATATTCAAGGGGAAGGAGTTTGTGAAAGTGGCCATCACTTACTCCACTGGTACTATTGGTATCTTCTCACTGTTTCTCAACAGCAAAAAGCTGAAATTAAGTATTGATAATATTGAGGAATTAGAAATGCAGCTTTGTTCCCTGCGCCTGAATGGACATTTGACTTTTATTCCCACAGATTTTTGGAGCCACCCTTTTTGGTTTTGGACTTTGGATTCTTCTGGATAATCAGAACTTCATTACTGTTCTGCGTAAGTCCTTCACACTAATGAAAGTCCATCATTCTTCATGCCGTATGCATAAAATAAAGTTCTTAATGTTCTAAATGAAATGCACTTAGGGGAGAGAAGTATTTGTGTTCACAATGCCATGAGAAAAACAAATTATATTAATGTAAATTTGGATATCTAATGAGATAACAATGATTTCTATCCGAAACCCTCCGGAGGAGGAGAGCACAATTAGAGACCCAAAGTTATTTGCCAGTGGAAGTCCAGCTTCTAATTGTTTCTACAAGGGGCTGTTGTGTGATGACATAATGATGATGTATAAAGGGCACTAATGTAAGAGTATAAGCCACTGTTACCCCACCTCCATAGTATAATGCTGATCCAGAATGAGATGTGGTACATTTGGGGGGCATTTTGTCATCTTGCAGTATATCGTCATCACAAAGGTTTGCGCTTCTATGTCATGTTGTACTATAAGTCTGATCCTTCCAGCTGAATGGTGGCATTTTCCTTCAGCTGGCCGTGCTGTGATAGAATCTGCAACAATCTGCAGAATCAGCAGATTGTTGATCCAACACGCTCCGCGGTCTGCCTGCTGAGAGGTCTCCTCTGGGTTTCTCGTCAAATCCCTGGCTTCCTCCAGCTTGTTGACCAATAACACGCCACTTCCTGTGCGTGTTCACAAGCATGGACACACACCCATGAGTGCTGTGTTTGCGCTTGTAGAAATGTTAACGATCCAAATACAATGACAGATAATCCCCTGAAGCCCACAATCTAGTGTTCACATGCAGTGCCGCACTGGCTCTTGATGAAGCTACTCATTTGGACCCTCTTCTTATACCCTGCAACTACGCATCAAAGAAACCTGCTGTTCTATATACAGTCTCAGTTCTTCGAACTCTGTTAAAGTCTAGCTTATGGAACCCACTCCCTAAACTACTTAGCTAGAATTGTCCTTCCAGACATCCTGTTCGTGTTTCATCTTATGCTTCTGGGGAATAGTGGTTACCCATAATTTATAGATGGATGTGCCCTGATTAGTTACAAAGTTGTTACAAAGATGTAGAATTTATAGAACGATGATTAGAGCACACCGTGACTTTGAGCTGGATTAGATGAATAGATTAAGCGTACATTTAGCAGGCTTTGAGGGTGTGTCTAACAGTGCATTATTAATGCCCTCTGCAGTTGCAGCATGTTTGTGGAGCTGTGTGGTATGTGTGTGCTATCCACTGACCCGCTTTTCTTATTCCACAGTGCAGTGTTCTGTCCAGCTGCTGATCCTGCCTGGGTCTGGGCTGCATGTGACGCTAGATCCCCCTCTGTTTCCCAGTCAGACCCAGTAGTCAGCCCTTGTCATATGTGTGACTTCTGAACAGGTTTCTCTGTATCTACCGGGTTTCATGGTCCTCTGTGCTTTTAGAGGGAGTGTAGCTAACTTTGGCTTCTTGGTGCCATTTGTTTTCAGATTTTAGATTTTAATTCAAGCGGGTGGCATGGTGATTCAGTGCTTAACACTGATAACTCACAATTCTGGGACCATGGTTCGAACTTCCACCATCGTTCCGTGTGTGGACTTTGCATGTTCTTCCTCCGTTCATTGAGGGGTTTCATCTGGGCACTCCAGTTTCCTTCCTGAGTCCAAAAACTGATTGGAGGTTCATTGGAGTTATCAAATTGCCCATAGGTTTGTGTGGCTGAGTGAATGGTATGTGAGTGTGCCCTGCCACGGGTTCGCGGCCCATACTTGGCTACTCCCTGCCTTGTGCCCATAGCTTCCAGGATAAGCTCTGAACCCTCATAACCCTGCATAAGACAAAGCAGGTACAAAAGAAGAGATATGGATGCTTACGTCAAAATGTGTCAGAAAAGCCGCTATGCTGGTATCTTAACAAAATTTGAGAATTTTGATATGCTTTTCTGTCTTTGGTAATTTGCTCATTGACTATTCTTTGCGTGTGACTGTGAATCTTGGCATCAATCTGTCAGATGCCCCATCTGCTTTGTGATGCTTTGTGTGTGCAGTACTTTCTTATTATGGTAAGAAAGCTGGATTTCTTACTCAGCCAGATAACTTGTCAGATTTAAGGTTATCCAGGTATAAATGGATATTGTCATCGTTCACTTGCATGTAGCCCAGGCTTCCTTAAATCTGACGAGTTATCCGGCTAAGCAGAAATCACATTTTGTGATGGACTCCTGGGGCTGTATGTGTGTTTACAGGTTATACACCATGGACAAACTCATTAAGAACTTCATATCCACAGAATCCTAGAAACACGTTTTATTCTGCCAACTCAGTTCTAATATTATATGCTGGTCAGGGAACGGTACAGTAGAATGCGCGTTTCAGAAGATAATTCAATGCCCAATTAATGAAAATGATCCATAGAACAGGGATTGCGGTATTAGGATGATTTTCAAGGAAGTCATTCTGGTGAACAATGTCTGGGGAGCACAATGGCAGCCCTTCTCTGCTGGATACTTAACTTCACCAAATGGATGTTGAATCTGTCGTTAGAGGTTGCCCTCCTCTTGGAAAAAGTACATCTACAGTGGCAGTGGACAGATGGGCCACACCATGAACATACATACAGGCAAAGCTCTCATTACAAGCAGTTATATATTCTCCGTGTGCCTGATTTTTTTTTATTTTTTTCCCCCCAGTGCGACTGTTTTAGCTTGAATTACAGGCCACAGCATTATGTAGGTTAAGTTTCCCAGTTTCTTCTCTGTGGTCTACAGAGGAGTGAGCCTGTGTGGCTTTTCAGGCTTCTAATTATCAACCAGCCTCATCTGTGTGTGTCAGCATTTGTGCGTGTGTGTACATGCGTTTGTGTGTGTACTTGTGTGTACGTCAGCCATGCGCCTAGAGGTAAATGGCTAACATTTGCAGATAACTCTGGCCATATGTCAGTTTTTCCTCTATTTTGGGTCATAGGCATATGCTATGTAGTCATAAATCTGTTTCTGCCTTTACTTATAAGAAATTTAAAATTATGCTGTCTTGGTATATGTGGTGTTTGAACGTTGGGGTTTGTATGGGGGGCCCAATGCCTCAGTCTGTCTTGAAGTGTGTAGGGAGAGGAATCATCTTTTTGGAGAGCTGTGGAGAACAGCTGCACCGTGTTTAGCTCTTTGTCCTCCTCTTGGCCGTGTCTGTAGCCAGGTGGCCCGGGAGCTGACACGCGCCAAGCGATCCTCTCTTACGTACAGGCCCTGTTTCCCTTCAAACTCCAGAAGAATGTAACCTTTAGATTCTGATCTTCGGGCATGCTATTGGCTCGACATCAGGAAGCGACAAACAGGGTTATGCCGTTCAAACGATCCAGGGAGGCTTGTCCCAGTTTAGCTGTATGTTCAGCTTATTGGTGTCTGTAGGCTGGCCTATGAGTTGGGGAGTAAAGGCCTGCATAGTGCACAAGAACTGACTGCACTGCACCAAAGAGTGATAACCAAAACCCTCTGTGCCTCATGCAGAGGAGTCCTCCAGCTCCCTGAAGGTGGGCTCCTGCATCCTGGTTGGTGTTGGCTCGCTCTCTATTCTCATGAGCATCCTTGGCTGCTTTGGGGCTATCTATGAGATCCGCTGTGTCCTGGGGCTGGTGAGTAGAATCCATGCCTGGTCTGATGGTGCTGGCTTGCAGCAGAACCGAGCATACATGCCAGTGACCCCATAGCTGAGGAGTTCTCATGTCGGGGGGGGGGGGGGGGGGGGGGGGGGGGGGGGGGGGGGGGGGGGGGGGGGGGGGGGGGGGGGGGGGGGGGGG
>JABFEA020000010.1:24731510-24747890 GCA_019775915.2 Cyphomyrus plagiostoma | reverse complement strand
AATTACTGATTCTGATTGGTCAGAAGCTTCACACCTGGCTCACAGGTAAAGGAAGGCTGGAAAACCAGCAGTGCTCGGACCTCGAGGATCATGATTTGAATAATAGGGGTCTACTGCATTGTCAACAACCTATCCTGGCACATTTTGTGAGATGCTGTTTCCCTCAGTGTCTTATCCCCAATCTCACAGCATGTGGAGGGAGAGAGTCTCAGTAATGATGACATTTTCATATATTGCTGTCTCCAGTATGCTCCAACATTGACTAATCATGATATACAGAATCACACCGGTGTAAATTCTTGAATGCAGCACCCCTACTGGAATAGAGGGGTAATCCACATGTTGGATTATCAGAATTAGGTAGCCTTTGGGGGTGGAAGCAGGGTGATGGCTCACTCTATTTAGAGCTGAGCCACAGGAAGCTTCTAAGCATGGTTTTGATGGACAACCTCTGGAAGCCGTGACTGAATTCCTCCCAAAGGAATGGAAGGGAAGGATCTGGAGCAGGATTTGCCATAAAGGAGGAATGCATTCACCTTGGGATGTATATTTTATTCTTGTTTGTTTTTACTGTCAGAGGAGTTGCATGCTCAGGTTTGTCGGCAGGCTGCCACTGGTATTAACCAAGTTTCAAGGGCCAGAGGGCGGTACAAGTTCTGCTTAATATTCTTGCTCTTCACTCCACATGATGTCCTTCCAGTAAATTCCATTGATGTGGATGAGCAATTAGAAAATCATTTATATTCCACATGGTCAAATTCCAATGGCCTTGCAGACTCAAAGGCAGCCAAGTATGGTGGGTAACTGTACTTGTATGCATAACAAATGCAGAGGAAAGGTGTGGCTGTGTTGTGTCTGAGCATCTGTCCTGCTAAATCAAAAGGTAGCTTCTCTGTGACCTCATATGGCATCTAAGCAGGTTACTAAAGATGTGTCCATGGGCAAACGACACATCTGACTTCTCATCAGCGGGGTTTATCACCTGTGGCTGCACAAAAGTTCAATATTTTGACTGTAATTCTTGGTGTGCTATATTGTAATGGTTGACAAAAGAGGCTAACAACATAATTCACGAGTCCCAGTATGAGAGAGGTTATAAGTATTTGCTGTGTTTTACATTTAATCAGTTGAAGAATGAGATGTCCATCATTGTGAATAAGATCTTGGTGGACTATGCTGGAGGCAACAAGACCACAGAGCAAGCCTGGGATTACCTCCAGAAGACAGTGAGTATGAGCGCAGTGACCTAGGAGATGAAGTCAGTCTGTCTTGTAGTGTGTCTTGTTCTCGGTTGGTTTCAAATCACAGATACTTCTAGGAATAATGTGAATTACCTTGAATCATTGTCTAAGCAAATAAGTGATGGAGACCGAATGCAGAACATGATGTAAACTGGGCAGTTTTGAATGAAGCAGATGTGTGTGTGGATCTACCAAAAATTAGAGGTTGGGAATCAAACTGTGTTAAACACAGTGTTTCTTGGAAGTGAAACCTGACATTGAAGATGCTATGATGATGGTTATTCATAAGTCCGAGCTCCGATTTCTTCAAAAAATAGTAAATGTGACTCTATAGTTTATTTTTGAATATAATGAAAAGATCCCTTTAGCTGGAATACTTTTTAAAATGCAGTTTATTATGCTGCCAACTTTAAAGGGCTGAGGTTCTGGGAAGGGTCCTTCAACTTCAAAATGTCCCCTCGTTGGCTCTTCTAAAGTGCTTCATTCACAGCAAAGCACTATTCTTGCTGCCCCTCATTTCCTCTATGAGTTCTTATGCGCATATTCTGCCCACATGCTGTTCTTCTGCTGGACTGTTGAAATCCAGAGCTGCTGTACTATAGCTACTTCTAAGTCATTGTGTCTTTCTGGTAAGATTCACTGCTGTGGCTGGACTGGACCGGGCAACTGGACTGAGAACACTCTCATCAGGAACAGCTCCCGGGTGCTGTACCCCTGCTCCTGCCGAAATATGTCCCTGCCTGGCGTGGGCTTGGAGGAGAGAGGCCTGTGTGAGTCGCTGTCCTCGGAATGGCCCGTCTACCAGATGGTACGGCCCCCGACACAGCGCCATTCAGCCACTGCCAAATCCAGCACAGACATATCTTATCATTTAGTGTATTCAAGTAATTATGCTTGAACTGGGTTAGAGAGCAGAACGATCTTCTGGGCTGAGATGAATAGTGTCCTACAGGCTGCTGATAGCTTTGTCGCCCTCCAGTGGCAGTAAGTGGAGCAGTCAAACTGATGGGGCTGTAAATGAAACCTTTCCACAATTACCTTCACTATAATGGCTGGCGAATTATTGTAGCGTCATTACAGTTTTACTGCTTCTCTTTTTATTAATTGCAGTCATTAAGACAGAAGGTTTTGCGCTGTACCTTGTGTAATATAATGAATGCCTGCACTATTATTAAAAGCTAATATCTAAGTAGCAGCAGTGAAAGTACTGGATAAAAAATTTGAAAGTTATGCAAAATTCACCAATGATGTGGGGGAAATGCGTGGTGCCAACCTGCTATTGGCAGTGAAAGGTAATCTTGGTAAGTGTGTTCAGGCTCATTGATAACAGCTGAGGCACTCTTAGGCTGTACTATAAATGACTGTCCAGTACTGACTGTAATGAAGGAAAAGAAGGTCCCTGTGTCTTATGCTAACTCTGGTCTACTTGCTCCATTAGGGTTGTGTCTCCAGTGTGGAGAGCTGGCTCTTCAACAACTACGGAGTCGTAATTGGAGTCTCTGCTGGAGTAGCAGCCATTGAGGTACCTGCTAGCCTTCCCAGGCTGTATCATTTTCTTCATGCCTACGTGCTGCATTGCTCTGTGGTTGGAACAGATGGGTACCATGCTGCTGAGGGGGGGGGTGCTTATGTTTTGCTTGTTTAATCACAGCCTTCATTCTACGACATCACCACATCGGTCTGTTTTTTTTTTTTTTTTGTCATTTTGAAACTAAATTTTCCCCATCCATCCATCTATCCGAGTTAGTGTCTGTGATCAGAAGGTTGCCAATTCAAGTCTTTTTCTTAATTGTGTTATTATTATATCATCATCCTTTAAATTCTGCTGTATTCGCTCATGAAGCTGAGTCCATCCCTTGAAAATGTGATGTCGTCATACAATGAAGGCTGCATTTGGTAAAATACGTGAGACGCAAGCCTCTCCCTTGTTGACCGAGGGACAACCGAGCTGCTGCTGACGTGCCAGTAATGGGGCGTGCCTTTGCATGTTTGGTGCTCTCCATTTGGCAAGTGTAAACCCTGCTCCTCTTGTCTCGTCCCTCATGTCTGTGATAGTGCTCATTTCCTTCACGTTGTCCACATGTCCCCTGAAAGCATCTGGACACACGCCTGTCCATCACTAGGGTGTGGCGTTCCCCATTGACCATGTTCTCCTGCCCTGTTCCCTAACCGCTTGGTACCTGACAGCACCTACTGACCAGCCCTCTGCTCCCCGCAGTTCCTGGGAATGCTGCTGTCCATTTGCTTGTGCCAGAGCATCCAGCAAGTGGACTACACCAAAGTCCCGGCGTACTGAAGACGTCCCCCCCCCCACACACACACAGCGCTGACACCCACTGGTCTCTGTGCTTCACGTTCTCTCCATAATATCCTACGCAGACACTGATGATCTTTGTGTCACTGTCCTAACACACATACACAAACACAGTCTGCTGCCATGATACTGATGCTGAAGAGATATGTAACCACATCACTGCAGCTCAGATGATGCCAAGTCTTTCATTTCAGTATCAGGTACTGAGGGGTGGGGGCTGTATTTGTAGGAAGGTCTTTGTGGAGCAGTTTTAAACCCAGGATTCCTGCACCTCAGCCCTCATGCTGAATGACCATCAACCAGACAAGAAAAGATAAAGCATATCCTTAGCCAGGGCCAGCAATGCATATTTCAGCGTGATGTTATGATTTTTATTAAAGTCAAGGTAGTGTTTTGGTGATATATTTTGTTGAATTTCGAAACCAAGACATAATACTACTAAAAATATTCAAAATGTTTTGATTTAATATTCATGTCAAAGTAGCATTTTATTTCAATGATGTTTTAGTTGAGAATGGAAGTGCTTTATATTGTAGCTGTTAGTCCAGTCCTGAGAGCACTTTAACACATTTTTCAAAGCTGTTGATCAGTGACGTGAAGACCAGAAAAAAGCCAGGCCTTATGGGGAGGGGGGTCGGGGGTCAAGGCCAAATCCAAATTTCTGTTTGATTTGTTGTTTCTTTCAGTGGCCCACATAACTGCTGCACCCTATGGGCTGGGCACATTGTTATTTGGCATTATATGGGCTCCTCTCAGGTTCTGCAGAGCCTTCATGCAGTGCAGTGCCATCCACTGTCACCAGTGCAGGCTGCAGTGTTGCCATGCCAACTTGTGTAAGCTCCCCCTGTTTCCTTTGCATTTGAGTTTGGCTTGGCTGGTCTTTAAAAGAATTAGCTTATTAAAAAAATCTGCATAGTTTTAGTAGTGTTGTTTTGGTGGGTGCATGTTTTTCTATTGTAAAACTCTCATTAATGAACTTGTCTTAAAAAATAAAGTTATTTACTGAATGCCACTGATTTAAACATGTTTCTCCCTTTCTGGTACATGACAGTGTATTTGTTTTTCTGAAGGTTTGCTGGTGTCAATAATACCATATCAGTTGAATTATTTAATATGGCTTTTATAATTAATGTTATTAGTTACTCGTAAATGATATGGTCAGTGTAAACAGCAGTTTTATATAATAAAAAGCTTTCGATTTAATCTTTGTGTTTAAAGTGTCATAGAGCAGTGTTTTTAGAATATATATTTTGTATGTGTAAGTGAAATTTGAAGGTAAAATGAATTTTAACACTCCAGTAGTGAAGTTTACCAGGATAAAAAAGTTATTGTGTTGGAAAGACAACCTTTTTTTCTCTTAAAGATTTGTTTGTTCGGAACATGTCGGAAATACAGTGGTACCTCGGTTGTCGAACTCACTACAACTGAACGCGAATTTCTTAAGTCGAACAAACCAGTTTCACCTAGAGCTCGATCTGAATATCAGAAGTAGAACCGTGAACGCTGACCTAATATAAATTGTAGGCGCCAGGAAATGAGTCATACTACAATGCAATTCTTACTTGAATGCCTTCTTCACAGACTGGACGATTAACCATATAAAGCAGTGCAACATTACAGTAACTAACAATAAATAAACCAGTAACTTACGTGTACTATTAAAGCATTTGTCATTTATTTAAACTTTATTTTACTAGGTAAATTAACTGAAAACCAGTTCTCACTGCTATATGTGATACTCAGGAGAAATAGCAGACGGATCGGAACTGCCTGGGATAGCAACGTCATGCGTGTAACTAAACTCTTCAGCCAATAAGGGCAAAGGTGTGTCGTCACGGAGGCGGTTCCAGTTTGTGCAGCCGGATGAGAGGTCGCAATGCATCTAACCGTAATGCATTGCGTCAGGATCAGAATGCGTTGCTTTAAGCCAGCGCTGTAAGCAAGTCGAACGCACCCAATGACCGGACTGGGGAAACAAACTGAAATGAAACTGTACTAAATACAGAGGACTAATGACAACAACCAGAAACATGGGGATCCCACATGAGGTTAATGAGGGGGCGTGGCACACGGAAGGAGCGGACGATCGGGGCAGGACAGGGGTAATTTTTGGATAATCTCTATCGTTTTGGAAGCCATTAAGAAAAAAATGCTGCTCTTGTTTAATCCTGTTCATTTTGTGTTTAAATCGTTTAAAAAAAAAAAAAACATTTAGGTGTAATTTTTTCAGGGGCCGAGAACCAATTAATTGGTTTTTTATTATTTATTATAGGGAAAATTCGATATTAGAACTCTTTTCTAAACTTTTTTAGTATTTGATCCGGAGTTTGGAACGGATTAAGTTTGAGAACCGAGGTACCACTGTACAGTACTTAGTACAGGATGACTTCCGGAGAGGTTTTTTTTTCCTGCAGTTCTACATATGTCCAGCTGAGGGCAGTATATGCACACGCAGCAAATATTACCACGAAAACGGTTGTGATGAATCGAATGGCAGTAAAATAGAAGGTGTTTACGACTATTCCTGCCTTTTTATTCTGCTTGTTTCAGCAATAACATGAGAAATGTTGGGTCAGAAGAATTGTATAAAAAAACAATATGCCTTTTTATCTAGTTTGGAATTGAATGTTAATTTCTGTTATGTAAATGGAACCCTTTTGCTTTTACCCAATTCATTTTGTGATCCTTTGTTGGCAGAAGGGGGGGGGGGGGGTATACTAACACATTCCAATTCCATGCCAGTTGCTGTACATGGAGTGATATTTCCAGGAATCCCTTTACTGAGTCCCCAAAGGGCAGAGAATATATTGCATTCTGTCTTATCGCCTGGAGCTGCATGGCTTTTCACTGACGTGTGTGATAGTGGAAAACATATACAGGTACTTTTATATTATCTCCACAAAACGGACCATCTGTGGTCTTGAAATTGAAGACGGGAGTAATTACTGGGAACTCAAAGAACTTCAGACTGAGTTTAACCCTTGCATGCATGAATTACAAGAACTTGAACTTTTTCCTAGTTCTTTTAAACATTATTGAGGGATGGAAAAAGTATCTTACAATTGATTTTTTTAAACATCTAATTTAGAAAAAGTCATTCATATGCCCACTCTGGAGGACAGCATGCCTTTCTCTGTACCAGATGTGCTCCTGTTCATTCTGCATGTGCCTGTGCCCATGTGATTAGAACATCTCCAGAATACTTCATACAGGATGATTTCCCTTGAATTTTGTTTTCTTACAGTTCTGCATATGTCCAGCTGAGGACAGTATGTACATACACTGCAAATATTACCACATAAAAGGTGATTATAACTGTGCCTGCCTTTTTTCCCTCGTTTCTGCAATAACATGAGAAATATTGGGTCAGAACAATTAGATACAAATGCACATCATCATGATGCCTTTTTATCTCATTAGGAATGTGATAAAAAAAAAAAATCCCCACAGAAGGCATCCTGTGTGAAGTATTCTGGAGATGTTCTAAACAAACAAAGTCACATCCCTGTGACACTTTAACACAATAATGTTGTGAAATTGCACTACACAAATTGATTGAATTGAACTGAATGTGTCCTGTTACTGAAATATCTGTAGGAGCAGAATGGTATGGAAGACCTTCTGTCAAAAACTTGTGCAGTTCTGACACGGGGCAGGGCACAGTGCAGGCTGGGAAGAAGGTGGACGGTCCACTTATGGCTCAGGGAACATGGGGGTTTATTAACAGAACTGAAAACACGAACAGTACAAGACAAAATGGCCCATGGGGAGGGGAGGAGAATAAGTAAATAAGAAAAAAGCAAAGACTCACCACAAAAAGTGAGGGCGACAAGGAACAAAATACAAGGGAACTTCTAACATTCTCAAACACCAACTGAAAAGCACGTGAAATACAATGACCCACTCGGGAAATGAGCCAAAGCAGGAACTGAAATAGTGAGGGATAACAAGAATAACGCAGGACAGGTGAGAACAATTAACATGGGCTGGTAAAACAGACAACTGGTGAAACTAATAAAACTAAATTATGAACTCAAACTAGGAAACATTATCTAACAGTAGGGGAATCACAGGCAGGTAAAACGGTAAAACAAGACGACAGGCACAAAGCAAGAAACCAAAACCAAATACAAATTACAAATCACTAGAGAACTGATACAAATGAAACACTAGGGACCAAAATCTACAAAATTGGAGGAGGTAGGATTTGAACACAGAGCTGAGGGGTTTACAAATAGCCACAAACTCAACTCATTGAGCCATACACCTATTATGGTAAAGCACACTGAAGGTTTTGACAATGGGGGAGGACAGGATGGCCAGTGACATCTGCTGGCCAAACAGGGAAGAGACATGATAGACTCGGACAGATGGGTGCTTACCCTGACACCTTCTTCTGGCTCCCTGCCTTACCAACGGGGGCTGGAAGACAGCATGTGTAATTGTAATTTATTGAATGTCAAAAACACAATACAAGCAATACTCCGATACAGATGTTGTGTTCCTACTATAGGAAGCTGCATCCAGGATGTTCTCAAAGACACTGTCAGTTCAGATATGTTGCAATTAATGGGAGCAATGGTTTCCTGTTTTTCCCATGATAAAAGCCCACACCCTCTCTGAGCCAACCGAATATTGTTTTAGTACAAATCTCACTCTCAAAATACTACAGATGCCAAGCTATGACCTCTTTGACATTTTTAATATAATATCAGAAGATACACTCCTTGTCTCGTCTTTGTGGTCAATTTTGTTTTGTTTTTTTTTGCTCTGACGTTATATGCTTCAGTTGTTCACAGAATTATATCAGCTGAAGATGTGTTATTTTGATAGGCTAGAATATGACAAAAAAAGATGGTAGAACCACCAATTGCCAGAATATATGATAATGAAACCAGAGGAAGGGTGATGGAGGACAGGAACAAAGGGCATATTAAACAAACAAGTAAAAAACTGCTCTCCATAATTCAAACTGTATATTGTGTATGGGAAAGAGCAACTTCCAGCCTCGATTCTCTCTTGTAATTCCACCTGAACTCTGGAAAGATGAACACAAAATGAAACAAGAGATTAGCAACACAAAACTGCAAACTGAGGCTGTGATGTTTCCGCCAGTGCCAGCTGCCCCAGGAGATGTCTCTGCTCATGATTCTGTATTTCCGCTCTAATAAAACTTGCGTTGCCCTCGTTTCTGAGCTGAAATCAGTGACGGCACTGCGGCCACACCATTCACAGCCCGACTAACTGATCTCACCGCGCATCTGTACAATGTCCTATTAATGTCACTGTGTCCTCACACTAAAGCTGGATGGATGATGTTCCGTGCAGCTTTTTGTTTATGAGAACATAAGAAATTTACAAACAAGAGGGGGTCATTTGGCCCATCTAGCTCGTTTGGGGAGAACTTAACTAATAGCTCAGGGTTGTTAAAATCTTATCTAGCACTGCTCACCAGCTCACTGTATGCCAGGGGTGCCCAACCTTTTTTAACTCAAGATCTACTTTTCAAGTGGCCAGTGTGCCGAGATCTACCAGTTCAAATAGGGAGCCATAGCTATCACTCTCTTACTCTATTATTACTCTAGCTATTGGCTTTCTACATAGTTAACATGCACACAGCAAGACAGATGCATTTAATTCTCCAAATTGAAAAAGTGTAAATAAATGTATTTTTCTACCTTACTGAGACCGCTGGCACTGGGAAGCTGTCGTTGCAGCTGTTGAGTGGAAATGTGTGGCGTGAGGGAGATCGGTAGAAGTTTTTTTTTACCTAGGCTGTATTGTTTAGTATAGTTCAGTAAAGTTTCACATATTTCTTACACCTCGTTGTTGTCATTTATCAATCAACAGCAGCCTTGCTTTTGGTGTTCGGCTTGGTAGCAATGAACTGCTGTGCTGCTAACTGACTTTTCAGTTCTCGCACTTTCCAGCTGCTTTTTGCGGGGAATTTGGTCTCGTAGCTTTTGGGCATCATTTTGAAATTCTGCTCCAAATTGCCCTTCTTCGGTAAAGCCACACTCACATTGCATATAAGACACATGCACTTCCAATTTGAGTAAAAATAATAATAATCCTCTTCCCACTCTGAATGAAGATACGTTTTTCATTTTTTTGGCTTCTGACATGTTTGCATGCTAAATGTTTACAGTACACGATTAGTTGCACACTGAAAAATGGGTGCATGCACACAAGTGTTTGGGCAGCCCTGCTCAAAGCCTACTTGGGTGTAGATAGTGCAAGTTAGAAAATTCTGTATTTATCTTTTTACAGGTATCACCTTCCATGCATGTGTGTACATATCTAAATGTAAGGTGCATGTTTAAAAAGAACCAGCATTTACAAGCAATAACTTCAAGGAGATTTTTTTCAAGGAGCTGGGAACTCACAAGGCTGGGGTTAGGGTTCAATGCCTGTCCCTAGCTCTGTGTGTGTAGTGCTTTCCTCTGCGTGCTCTAGTGTCTTTCTGCTATCCAAAGACATGCAGTTTAGGTTAATCGATGTCTGTGAATTAGCCGTAGCATCTGCGTGCGTGTGTCCACACATTATCCCGTGCCTTGTATGACATCTGTATGAAGTGGTTATGAGGGTGAATGGATAGACAAGTGTAAAATTAATTTGATTTTGATGATTGATAGCTAGCTGTAGGAAGTATGCAGCAGAGCCAAACAAATGCAGTAAATTTCTTTGGGTCACTGATCTGTTAGTAAAGCAGGTGGCTTTACTGTTGGTGATGACAAAGCCAGTTAAGTGCAGCAGAGGTTTAAAAACTGAGCCAGGAACCCTGAATCTGACAATGCAGGACAATTTCATTTGGCTTTCTGTCATCGGCTAAACAGCGGCGCAAACCAAATTATTCTATTGTCACATTTATATGAGTAAAAGGAAGATAGAAGATGTCAGAGTGAAATAGCGTTTTTCCTCTGCTGTGGCACTTGGCGTGGATTGGGGGCAGGTGCTAGCCATGTAGCTAATTGTGTTGCTGACTGATTAGTTTACAGCCAGAGTAACAGTTCAATATTGTGGCCTATCGTCCTGCACAGAAGGCCTCTGTCTGCCTGTGCTTCCTTGTCTCATCCATGTGGCAACCTCTCACATCCAATTACTGTCGTTTTTACTGCGGTCCTTCCTTGACTCAATGCAGAAGCACTAATGCATTTATCCCCCGGATAACCGGGACCGGGGGCCAGATCGGCTGTGACCCACATCTGTGGCGTCCGGCGAAATCCTACGACATCGCAGAAAGCGCCACTGTAACGGTATCAAAATGGCAGCATGTAACCATAAATCTTGGCACAGGTTTACAAGTTGGATATTGCCAGGAAGTATGGGAGGGCGATGTATGGCGTGACTGGTAAGGCACAGAGTCAGCATTCAAACGCAGTGACCTGCACGACCCCTTTGGGTCAGAGAGCGGCTGCTCGTTGGACATGCCCCTCCTAATCCAATTTTCCACAACAGTGAGTGATAATGCAGCGAGGGGAGGAAATGATTTCATGCTTGCCTGTGTGGTCTCTTCATAACAAGAAGCAGTGCTGGATGGATCGTACACTTTGTAAGACACAGCTGGGTAAAACACCGTCCAAAGGAACACACTCAATTCCCGACATTTTTGGGGGAGAATGCGTGGCCAGAGTTTGGGTAGTAGAATAAGCTGATTATGGGGTTAATGAAAGTGTGTTGGCAAGTAACAAAAGATCTTGCGCTGTAAGAAATGAGTAGGATTTACTACTCAGAAAGGGTTTCACGACAATTGGCCTTTGGTGTTTTTTAAGTAAATTTTACTTCACAAAATAAAAGTAATCTGTCCTTGGTTAAAAGAGTTAAATAATACACCATACAAGTTACCGTATATTGCTTCATGTAACATTACTTACAATAATTCTAATAAAGCCAATTCAGTTTTCTTAAGCATTTTTATTACAGTGGTGTTAATATTTATAATTTAGGAGTTTTCTGTTATGTTGATTACTGATTTTAAAGAATGTTGAATTTTGGTTATATTTTGTGTCTGCATGATGCACTGGTTTGTTTTTTGTAGCATTTACTAAACCTCAGAATCACATTTTTCAGAGAACGTTTTATTGCCTATTGCACCCTTATATTCATCCTGTAGCTTTGCTATGTTTTTTTTTCCTATTTCCTGGGAGTGGTAATTCTACCAACAACAATACTATTAAATGTTTGTTTTTTGTAGTGTTTTTATACCTCTTTACTTGGGCTCCTGGAAACACTGTTAAGAATAACTTCATAAAGTTAAATGAGGCCAGTTACAAAGTACAGTGATACCAAAATATACCTTGTAGATATAGCTAAAACGTCAGTTATTTAATTTAACACAATCAGAAGAAAGAGAAAATTCGACCCAACCCCCATTGACCTGTTTGCATATCGGAGACGGTTGCAGATAAAATCTCAGAAAAGGAAAGAAAAAATGGAATGTGGTGTGAGCCGTATCCTGCAGTCGTTTCCACGGGGCCAATGTTTCGAAATACCTCAGGTTGTTTTGACATAAAAACAAAGATTGATAGCTGAGATTTACTGTCCTAGAAAAGGTATCATTTAAGCTCATACTTAAAAAAAAATAGCTGAGTTATTCTCAAATTTGGTCCCAGAGATTCACCATCTAAGCCCTTATTCAAGCTGAGTTCTTCTTAATTTAGTTGCTATGGTGACGTAGCATGCTTGCGGCATGCAAAGGGAAAAGAATATAAACAAATGACATATACCCATGAGCCAAAACATTATGACAATATGAACAATATGCTGTTTCTTGTGCTGCCAAAACAGCTGTGACTGAGGTTGCGTTCCATCCCTTATAATATGAGAAGCTTCCGTATTTGAAAATACGGGATGATCGTGGCAACCCTAGCTGTGACCCCCCCAAAGGCCGGGGCTCAGGGTGAAGATCATTTAACTCCTATAAGATGTGAGGCCGAGCTGTCATGCATTGGCCTTCTTGTTCCAACACATCCCACTGATGCTTGGTGGATTATCAAACCATTCCCAAACAATATGTGCAGTGTGGCAGGGTACATTACCCTGCTGAAAGAAGCTACTGCTTTCAGGGAATAGCTTTGCCATGAAGAAGTGTACCTTGTCTGGAACGATGTCACAGGACATGTCATGCATCAAATCAAAACTCGATGCTGAAGACTACTTTATTGTCAACACATCCATGTATGTGTACACAGTACATTGGAATACTGTTTTTCTTGAGCCCCAAGGGAAATTAAGGTCCACATGAATGTGCACACTCAAGATTTCTCAGCAGTATATTGCCCAGCGAATCACATTCTTTTCTGGTTTGTCTTCTATCCGCTGTGCATCCTTCCCCAGGTAAATGACATACACACCCACCCGTCTACATAATGTAAAAGGCAACAGGACACATGGGATTGTATGACCTACTTCCACTTGCCCAATGTCCAGTTCCAATGAGGGTGTGCCTATTATACCCGCTTTAATCGGTGGACATGAGTTAGAATGGACACTCTGACCGGTCTGTGGCTTTGGTTGTCCAACACCCCATTGTGGATTGCTTTTTTCCTCCTTGGACCATTCTCAGTAGGTTCTCACCATGGCTGACCATGAGCTCTCCACAAACCTTGCTGTTTTGAAGATACTCTCACCTAGTTGCCTGGCCATAATGATTTAACCATTATCAAAGTCAATCATGTCTTTACTCCTGCCCTTTTCATCTCACTCAGCATGTTGACTCCAAATATCAAATGTTAGCTTACGGTTTACTATATCCTAGACCTTCACCTGTGCTTCTATACAATAGTCAAACATATTCACTTCATATTGGGTTTTTTTTTGCCATTGCGCATGACATTTTACTTCATATAAATAACAGTATGGATGTTTAAAACAAGCACGTCACGTAAATATGTGAAAAGGAGGGTTATGATGATGCTGCCACTTCGCTCCCTGGGGAGAGAAATTGTCCCCGGAACAGGCTAGAATTTCGGGTAGCTGCTGGTAGCAGGTGCTGAACCTCAGCAGATCCTACAGACGTTCTACATGAACAAAAGTGTTACTGAAGTAGCTAATCTTACAGCAGCAGCTGTGTCCTGCACAGGAGGCCAACCTTTGGCCTGCTACGTCCAGAAGAAGCGCTTCCCACAAGTGCTGTGTTTACTCTGTCCTCCCAGTCTTTGTACCTAAATCTCAAATTGCATAATGAGCTGCAGTTATGCACCATTTATTTCCATTTGTCATATTGATCAAATATGCTTTTCAATTTCGAAAATTAATCAATTTACTTCTAAAGGTTTGTATTCCATATTTGCATCCACTTGCTTAGCTGACTAAAAGCACTGAACGTTTTTTAAAGTACGCAAATGCAGCCTCCCCTTAAATGTCAACAATTATGGTACAAATTACTCTGCTTTTTGGTGTCATTTTTAATTTGCTGCAATCACTTATTTAAAAATGCAATCCATGTTAAATCAGAAAGGGTCCTACATGATCATCCTCTTCTTGTACAGGGCAGTTATAACAGCTTCACACTCCTCACTTCTGCCCAGGGCGGCGAGTTTCTCCACTGCGTAGCTTAGACTTTGAAAGGCAGGTAAGAGGCTACAGAGGTAGAGGGTTAAGCACAGTGCCTTGGAGAGGAGTGGGTACATAAGCAGTTTGGAGAAAGGGTGTCAGACAGAGAGCCGGCTGACATCAGAGCTGCCAGGAGCTGATTGGCTGAGAGACGACATCTACGCACACTCTGACACAGTGCTGGAGGACTTATCTGAGCTGGGCCTAGGTCTTGTCTTCCTTCTTCTTCTCTTGCCTCCCTAATCTGATCAGCATGTGATGTGCCCCAACAGAAACTCTACCTACACACCCCAACAGAAAATACCACCTAAATCAGCAATTACTGGGATGTGGTCAACTCCTTACATGTTAACATATTTTTTTGCTATCAATTGCAATGGTAATTGTTATAGCTACACAGATGCAAATCACTAAGTCATCCATCCATGACCACCACCTACCCTGTAGCCTTTGCCAGGCACTCACAATTTTTAAATGTCAGATCTAGTTAGAAATAATCAAATAAGCTAGATGGAATGTTCACTCTTTGGTCCATGACTGCACTAGCATAGCGACAGCTAGCCTTAGGCATGCTGCTATAAATGGGGGCAGTGTCTTTACTCTCAGTCCATGGTCTTGTGGGAGGAGATAAAGCTTGTAGGAACTTGAAGGAAACTGCCGGCTTCCTGAGAGTCACTGTGCTCTGGTCACTGGCAATGTTCATATGTGACATATGGATGGACATTCTACGTAGCGCTCACAACCTTTCATTGGATTATATGGGGGCCCCCAGAATATATGGGGTTTCATGCGAGTGGACAGATGGGGCTATAAATGCTGGGGTGGCACCAAAACCAAAAGCCATAACTGAATTTCAGGAATTCTGTTATGCTGCTGTGCTGTATAGTGTAGTTGATGACTATGTTATTGTTAGAGTTAAGGAACAGCAATCTGATGTGATGTACAAACTCCTGGAGAGGGGCTGGACTCCATTCCACTCTGGAGTTGCCTTGGCTTTGCTCATACCCCCAAGCTCAGCGCTCAGGAAGCTCAAGAACAGTCTGGTGTTCAGCTGGACCCCCAGGTACCTGTAGCCCTGCACCCACCTCCACTTTCCCCACCTGGATCTGGGGGGCAGCGTGTGGCTCAGTGGGCTAAGCCTGTGTGCCTGTAATCATGAGGACACAGGCTCAAACCCAGCCTCAGCACGTCTGTGGGTCCTTGAGCAAGGCCCTTAACCCCCAGCTCCCTGGGCGCTGCTACAGGTGGCTGCCCTTCGCGGGCAACTTACTCCATAAAGAGAGCAAGAGAGGGAGGTGTAAAGACAATTTCCCCACGAGGATCAATAAAGTATCTATTATTATTATTGGACCTTTCCTGGGGCTTTACAAGTTGCTGTCTGTTAGATAGGTAGTCCATAGTCCAGAAGACTATGGGAGCATCAGACAATAAGGGCAGTGGTATACACAGTGCGTGAGTCGGGTATGCACCCCTGTCATAAAAATGTCATTTTTTTCTATCTGAAATTCAGCAATATTAACATTTAAGACCTGTGTTCCCCATCATTGTGAAATGTCATTAAAACGCATCCTGCACCTATGATTAGGAATTTACTTGCTTATCTATACATCTTGCAGAAGTTAGTAATGGTGCATTGCTGTTTCAGACAGTCGGCGACTTCTGCACACTGTGCACCTCAGCATTCCTTGTCCCCGCTCTGTGATTTTACATGGTCTACCACATTCTGGCTGAGTTGCTGTTGTTTATAATTGCTCCCACTTTGTTATCATACCACTAACAGTTGACCGTGGAATATTTAGTACCAAGGAAATTTCATGAATGGACTTATTGCACAGGTGGCATCCTATCACGCACGGTACCACGCTTGAATTCACTGAGCTCCTGAGAGCGGCCTATTCTTTCGCAGTTGTTTCTGGAAGCTGTCTGCACGCCTAGGTGCTTGATTTAATACACATTAGGAAAGGACCTTTTAGTGCCTAGGGGCCAATTCCTTCAGGTTCCACAGCCTTGCCAGGGTGGAGTTCCTCCAGCTCTTTCCTCACCTGGGCAGTGGAGACAGACAGACTGGATTGGTGACAGTAAGCCACATACCACCTTCATAGCCTATGTTTACATGCACTGATATCTGAAAAGCAATCAGGACAGAGGCCTTAGCAGAGAAGCTCTCCATGGGGACGGTGTGTCTGACATTGATACTGTGGAGGTGCGGTGCAGCAGAGAAAAATAGGGAAAGAGGCAGTCAAGATCAGCGCGTTTATTTCTGTGTGTCTA